>JAVQKC010084768.1:0-26081 GCA_036025475.1 Philypnodon macrostomus | reverse complement strand
TAGTAACTAAACACATGTTATTGTAGGTATGGTAACTAAACGCATGTTATTGTGGGTATGGTAACTAAACGCATGTTATTGTGGGTATAGTAACTAAACGCGCGTTTCGTTGTGGGTATTGTAACTGAACGTGCGTTTCGTTGTGGGTATAGTAACTAAACGCATGTTATTGTGGGTATTGTAACTGAACGTGCGTTTCGGTGTGGGTATAGTAACTAAACGTGCGTTTCGGTGTGGGTATTGTAACTGAACATGCGTTTCGGTGTGGGTATAGTAACTAAACGTGCGTTTCGGTGTGGGTATTGTAACTAAACGTGTGTTGTTGTGGGTATAGTAACTAAACGCGCATTTCGTTGTGGGTATTGTAACTGAACGCGCGTTGTTGTGAGTATAGTAACTGAACACGCGTTGTTGTGGGTATTGTAACTAGACGCGTTATTGTGGGCATAGTTTGATGACACACAGTACACCTTGTGGAGGACCTACCGATCTCTCTATCGCAGCTGAATAATACATCTGTATTATTTGTGTTTACAGTGAGTACAGCCTTGTGGAGGACGAGGAGGACCTACCGCACCATGACGAGCGTCTCTGGAGGTTTCGAGACATGAACCGGCCCCAGGCGGAGTCTCTGCTCCGGGGGAAGAGAGACGGGACCTTCCTGGTTCGAGACAGCAGCAAACCCGGCTGCTACGCCTGCTCCGTCGTGTACGGTTTCAACTTTATTATTATTATTTAAAAACGATCAAACACACACGTGACACGTTAAACTAAGCATGACATAAGAATAGTCCCAAATCAGTCCCATTAGTAAAACCTAAAAATGAAGAAACCAATGTCATTTGGCCTTTAGCTCAATGCTAATATTGTATGCTAAGGGGTACATTTAAGCAACACTGTCACTTTTTCACTCTACCGCCATCTAGAGGACATTGAGTATGGCTCATCATTAACATTACAGATGTATGAACTATGACCGGGTTTAGTTTATTCTGTGCTGTGTGTGTGTGTGTGTGTGTGTGTGTGTGTGTTGTCAGTCGAGACCTTGTGTATGACTCATGAGGGTGTTATCCAGGCTCTCACTGACTGTAGTCCTCTTCTCTCCTCAGTGTGGACGGGGAGGTGAAACACTGTGTCATTAATAAGACCAGCAGTGGGTTTGGATTCGCCGAGCCCTATAACCTGTACTCGTCCCTGAAAGAGCTGGTCCTACACTATCAACACACCTCTCTGGTTCAACACAACGACTCCCTCAACGTCACGCTAGCTTACCCCATCTACAGCCAGCAGAGACGGTGACAGGCCACCAGGGGGAGCCCAGGGCAGCGCTGACAGGCCACCAGGGGGAGCCCCAGGGCAGCGGTGACTGAGAAAATCCAAAATATACAGACATTTTTTCAGCAAACCCGCCGGAAATGGACACGCAAGGCCGCCACGGAGCCATCGGCCGCGAAAATGCGACAGTATTTTACATTTATTAGCAAAAATATTGGAAATGTACGCTCCACGCCACCAGGGGGAGCCGGAATAGACTTCTAACTGTCTAACATTGATTGAGATTGATCATGTAAACCGTGTTCACACAGTATACTGCTCAGGCAAAACATTATGACCACCTGTCTAATAAGCTCCCCAATACACCTGTCACCACTGTCCCTTCACCTGTCACCACTGTCCCTTCACCTGTCACCACTGTTATACCCACTTTTCTTCCATTTCCTGAAACTGGTCACAACTGAACGAGAAAGATTATCTTGGCTACTATGGGCCTGAAGCGGGGTTAGTCTCAGGGCTGACACACAGACAACCATTCACTCTCACATTCATTCACTATGGGACATTTAGATTCTCTAGTGCACTTTTACATGTCTTTGGAGAGAACCCACAGTATTACAGGGAGGACATGCAGACTCCACCTTCACCCCTGGCCCTGGCTTCTCTGTTTGAGCCGATGTGACGAGAAATCACACGTTTTGAGTTAATTCAAAAAAACGACTGAATCCAAAATGACGGACTCTTTGAGAAACACTGTGATCTGACGGACGAGACGCACGAGACGGACGAGACGCACGAGACGGACGAGACGGACGAGACGGCGACTGGCTCCAAAGACGTGAAAAATATCAGAAAAACGGTTCATTTTTCTTTTTTTCGCATGTTATCATTTCATTCATTGCTTTGGTTTTGTTCCAGTTCCTTGTATTTCTCCGACGCTCAAATGTGAAACAAAGATGCATTAATACATTTACAATGAGATAACTTGTGGTCGTTGAAGTTTGGAGAACCCTACGTTTGTATGTCCGCATGTGTGGTTTGAAACAGTTCATGCACGGACTGATGTTGACGAGCCCCTCAGACGTGAAGAGGGTCGATCCATGTTCTTTAGGATCGGGATGGAAGCGTGTTGACGAGATGGAGCTTCGGAGAATAACATTCAAACCAAAACACGATATACTGTCAAATTCAGAACATCTGTTTTTAATAAAATAACGTGTGTCGTTTTTTTCTCAGATCTCAACTTTTTGTTTTGTTTAGTTTTTCTGTATCAGAAACTGTTCACTTTGTTCAATAACTCAATAAAATACTGTCATCTGAACCATGTTTCAATTACTGTGTCTGCAGTCTATTCTGGCAACTATGGGCCAGAGGCAGGGTTAGTCTCAGGGCTGACGTAAACTTTAGAAAAACAATACATCCGTAGAATCATTTGTATACAAGGTAGTGACTCTTACGCCACTAGATGAAGAACATGCCTCGTTTATTTCTTACAATAGTATTCTTATTAGACATAAACGAGGCAAGGGCTCCATCTAGTGGCGTAAGAGTCAGGGCAGGAGTCCACATCCTTCACAGAAAGTGGCTCACGATGTTTTCAGCAGGATGTTGATAAATCTGAAAAAGAGATATATATATATATAAAAGTGTGTGTATATATCACATATATGTGTCTATATATATACACACATGTATATATGTGTGTTTATATATACACACATATGTATAAATGTGTGTATATATAAACACATATGTATATATGTGTGTACAGATATAAACACACATATATACATATACATCTGTATACATACATATACATTTGTATACATATATACGTATACATATTTACACATATATACACACACACATATATATGTGTGTGTATATATATTTTTATGTGTGTGTGTATATATATGTGTGTGTGTGTGTGTGTGTGTGTCTGTCAGAGCTGGACTTTAAACCAGAGTTAGTCAGAATTCTGAATGTGTCAGTGTCACCTGTAACGAGGTAGAAGTGACCAAGCAGAGAAAGTGAAAGTAACTAAATACATTGTAGCCTAGAAACATAAATGTATAGATTAAAAAAATAACTCAGTTCAGGATAATAAGGCCTTAATAAGAAAGAATGATTCAAATTCAATCCAATGCATTTTCCAACACAGCATGTAGTCTGGTTAAATTGTACTTGTATCTCTGTCAGGTTAGAGCCTAATCGGGCAAAGTATGTGCACGTTAGAGGCTGTCAAATATACCTGACCTCACCATTTCAATCCAAAATGGCCAACTTCCTGTTTGTTGTAGGGCGGGGTCATAATAATATTTAATGTTGGGTACACTGTGGAGAATCACTGTACCAAGGTTCATTGCTCTCTGCCAAAGTAAGTGTGTCCAGGGTCCCATAGGGGTCATACACATGGGGGCGCTATAGAGGCATTCTTTATTGGCCCTCTGTAATGTGCCTATGTACATTAAATATACACTAGCCCGGATCACTGTGCCAAAATTCATGCGATTTCGTTTACATTCAGCAGGATTATTGGCTCAATAAAAGTGCATCAAAATATTAATTAGTGAATTATTTAATTGTCATTAATCGAAGATGTACCAAACTCAATCGAGTTCTGCATCTTCATGATATATATCTGTGTGCAACAGTTGAAAAAGATCCAGCAAAGACTTTTTGAGTTATCGCAATCACAGTTTTGGCCCGTAATTAATTAATTTAATTAATATTTATCGTAGAAGTACCCAAATTGATACAGTTTGGCGTCTTTATGGTATGCACCTGTGTGCAAATGTTGAAACTGATCCAGAAAATTGTTTGGGAGTTATTGCGTTCACAGCTAGAATCGGCGGACGTGGACGCGGATGGACGTGATTCCATAATATCGTTGTTTTGCCAATATAATAATAAAGTCCCCCTCTGGCCACTCACATACTCAACAGACTGTAATAAAGTTTTCTTTTAAATATCATATCTTGTACATCTGCAACTAATACAAGGTACTGTACAAATTCAACTGAGGCAGGTGTGCAGCCAGCAGGAAGTATATTTTTAGTTGGGTTTCTACCTTGGTTAATGCTTCCAAAGTTAATTTGATTTGACCTTTTTTACTTAACAAATCCACCCGCCATTCACTTGCAGGAAGTTAATTGTGAGAGGACACTATAGAAATGATTGTTTAACAAACACCTCTTAATTATATTTTAATATAATGCTCTGTGCTGCTTCTGAGAGGCGGGAGTATGTGGTGAACAATGTGTGTGATTGAAATAATTATCTGAGCCCACATTCAGTTTGAGTCACTGCACGGACGTGTTTTAATTCTGCATAAAAAACAAATTCATGTATTCCCATAGCCCCTTCATATGTGTGTCCATTATATGTCCATATCAATCGACGTCCCAGTCAAAACCAACAATTTAAATGGAAAGAGATTAACGTCCGATTTATCCCCAAACTTCTGCCACACTTCAGTGATGCCTCCAGACAGTCCTATACTTTTGAGATGGCTCTAATTAACACCAGCAGCAATTCAAAATATATTTAACCTCAGCTTAGAACTTGTGTGTTCATCATCTCTAAAAGCCTTCATGTTGACAACTACAGACACCTGACAGTGCTCCAAAAATAGCAAGAAAAAGGGCAAGGTTTTTCACACTATTTAAAATCTGTGAACACAATCTCATTTAAAGAAGAACATAAATGTGAGCTTTGGTGTCCTGATTAAGTCACCAGATTTGCATGTGTTAACCAAACACCAGTGGCATCAACAAGTGGAACGTATATTATTTAGTATGCATGTCAATGTGTCTTGTTTGGTCACAACTTGATGAGAATAGCTTGCACTTGTTCACTGTTATGTGAAACTGTGCATCAAATCCCATATTGACTTGACATTTGTCAACTGTGGAAATGACAGAAACTATTTCTGTATGCTTGGTGGCAGAGTGACTAGACCTCTTGAGGGTCATGAGCATGGGCTGCTGAACGGTGTGTGGTTTCATGAATCCAAATGTTTTACTTAATAAATATGGCTGTTTGTCAGTGTTAACCCTGCCCTAAGCACAGTCCCCTACAACCCTTTTTGCAAACTGAATGAATTAATCAATAAACATTAAATTCTGCCTAAAATTTACAGGAAGTTTGGTTTTGCTCAGAGCTTGAAAACTTGTGAAAACTTAATTCTTGATTTAATACTGTGCAGCTCAGATGGCACAAGATTGAAGAGTATTTGCCTACAGCCTTCATTCCTGCAGTTTTGCTTGTCATGATATATGCATAAATATTCACCACTACCCAGAGCTCAATGTAGTTAATTACATTCTGTTGCACCTACTTCAGACAACAAAAGAGCCTTATGTTAAAAGATTTAGAGGCTTTTAAAAAACAATCCACAGCTATAGAGAAAGTGACAGAAACATAGGTCTAAGTGCAGTTGTGTTATAGGGTGTGGAGAAATCAAAGCACATTAGAAGTGTTTGAACTTCTGGTCTGATAGTATAAACAGGCCTGAAAAAGTGATGTTACAGATATGCTGAGGAGCATCCTGACATGTTTATGGGTGAGTTTGAGTCTTAGTATTTTTCTTTCTGCAGGTTCTCCTCAGGCCAGTGGGACGGGGACGCTCCAGATTTACTTGATTGATGTCAATGATAATCCTCCGGTGCTGATCCCACGAGAAGCTCAGATCTGTGAACACGCCCGCCCCAACTCCAGAATCAACATAACGGCCTCAGACGCAGACGCTGACCCCAATGTGGGACCCTTTGTGTTTGAGCTGCCCACGTTTCCTGCCAGTGTCCGCCGCAACTGGACCATCTCCAGACTGAGCGGTGAGTCCAAGCCAATATGAGCAGCAAAATTAGTTGGTTTACAAATTCTTCTGGACCGCTTTCATAGCTGCTCAGATGAACCAGAACAACAAACAAACCCTACTGAAGTTCACTTTAATCAACCAAAAGTGTCAGCTCTGTTAGCACCCTCCAATAATTATTAGCAACATCCAGATGCAAAAGCAATGTAACCTAATATATGTTCACAGAAATAAAAAGAAACATAAATCAAATTATAAGGGATAGATGTCCTTTGGAAAGTTTGCTCCACACTTGTTTCAGATTATCCAGAAACACAATTACTTTGATGTAAAGATGAAGGCTTTTGGGGGGAGCCAGTCCCGACTGAGTGAAGCCCTAACAGATGGGGACCCCTTTTTCTCACTGTAAGTGCTGTGAGCTGTGAGCAGAACTGAACCAAACGTCTGACAGAGCCCGCGGTGAGAGACATGGGCACTATCCGGTGTTGACGTACCATCTATGCTTTGTGACAAATGAGACCCATTCATCTGCGGGTCCCCCCAGCAGCCGCTCTGTCACCTAATCCACCCCAGATGGATGTTTCGCAGCGGTTGTCTTGAGGACAAATCTGATGCCGTACCTTGATCCTTCTCCCTCCATTCCTCGTGTCTAAACCTGACTGAGTGATTGATGGAGAGGGTTATATTTGTTGTTTTTTGCAGTGTTCTTATCTTAAATGCCTCCACTCAAACATATGTGTCACAATGATTGCTTTCTCACTGTTGCCGTTGGACAGTGATATCTTCAATACTGCTGTTGGTACCTATGTTTGATGACTTTACACAAATTTCTCCATAGAAAATGCATTATAGTCCGTTTCAATTCTTGTACACTACATCTTTGTTTAGAAATACATAATGTCTCTTTTGTGTCAGCCAATAGAAAGCACAGTTCAGATACCCACGACCCATTATTACAAAGGTCAAACCATGGTATGTAAGTGAACATTTTACAAACGGGAAACGGGAATCATATGCCATGCAATAAAACAATCGGTATTTGGTATAGTGTCCAGCCCTAATGTTGAACAGTTTAGTGCTGTCTGTGCGACGGACAGAATACAATGTGGAACCAGCGCTCAGGAAACAGGTCACAGCCGCGATAGTCCACAATCACTCCACCGGCGGCCATCTTGTCCTCCAGCTCGTCCACCACCGTGTCTTTTTCAGTTTAAATGGTTATTAACTCCTTTTTGCTTGTTTTCCAGGAGACTATGCTCAGTTGAGGTTGAAGATCCCGTACTTGGAGGCTGGATTTTATGAGATTCCAGTCATTGTTTCGGACTCAGGGAACCCTCCACTGTCGAATCGATCCATGCTCAGGATCAAAGTGTGCCCATGCGATGACAGCGGCGACTGCAGTGCCACCGGAGCCGTGGCAGCAGCCGGGCTCGGGACAGGGGCCATCATTGCCATCCTCATCTGCATTATCATACTGCTTAGTGAGTTCTGCCGTACACAATCAGGGGCGTAGCATCACTGTGGGCCCACTGTGGTTCATGACTAAACCAGATCTCAACCAGGACTGAAACTGGACTAAAACAGGTCTGAACCAGAACCAAACCAGGTCTGAATAAAGAAATAATAAAGGTCTAAACATTTGTCTACCCCAGAGCTTAACGGGGTCTAAAATCTAAACCAGGACTAAACAAGGTCTAAGCCAAGACTGATCATGAACTGGTCTAAAAAGATCTAAACTAAGGGAGAACTAAACCAGGACGAAATCAAGACAAATTCCACTGGAGTCTTATTTAATTCCCCTTTGTGACGTTCTAAGACAAACTAGGCTATATTTCACAACCATAAAAAAATAAGATAATGCCACTATAATTTTAGCAGAACCTGTGAGTAGCACAAATCTAGCTTTGTGGGAATAGTTACTGGAAGTGTTGGAGCTCAGACATCATTTTAACACAGCTCCCATATAATGTGTGTGCTGTACAGACCCTTTCAAAGTTCGTAAACAGAAAGTTCTAAATTCCGAAATGGAGGCAACTGGAGGCAAGACCATAATACATTTCCAATGGAGAAATTAGCATCAGCCACAAAATATTGCAAAATATGAGAAATTGTAGAAGACACATATAGGTGATGTCAGAGCCTGGTTAGGAAACATTAGTGAAAGTACCTCACATTGTATGTTTATTTCAAGTACTGATTAATATACAGTTAGACTTTTGGCTGGAGGCATTCCTTACAGAAATGTTGATGAGCCTAATGGTTTTTTTTTAGTTATTCTATCCCTCACCATAAACCCTACATTTTTGTAAAGTGAACTCACCTTTGCTCCAGTTGCCTCCATTCCGGAACTTTGAACATTCCATATGAGCAACATTTTAAAGGGTCTATACTATAAGCTGGTGTCTGTCCCAGGCATGGTGCTGCTGTTTGTGGTGTGGATGAAACGCAGAGAGAAGGAGCGTCAGGCCAAGCCCCTGCTTATTGATCCCGAGGACGACGTTCGAGACAACATCCTCAAATACGACGAGGAGGGGGGAGGAGAGGAAGACCAGGTATGGACTAGAGGAAGCATGTGTGAGGGATATGTGCATACAGTAATTATTTAGGTATGACATTAGTGGTAGATGGTTAAAGGCACCCAAAGAACATGTCAGACTTTATGAATGAGTGAATTGGGTTAAACCATCTAAATAGAAAAATAAAGGTTACCTAATAGTTATTCTTTGTCTTTATCAGCTTCTTATTTGAGCGAGCAAGTGAAAGCATTTGAGCTGCTTTGTTGTTTACCATTAGCAGGTGCAGTAAGAATCTGAGGTCTTCCCCTAAACCTCCTTATTCTCTATGTGTTTGTGTTGAAAATGAGGACGTGTATATTACCATAATCAGATACTGTCACTGACCACACACATGTAGTTAGTCTGTATTCATTATGAAATATATTAGGCTTAATATCCAGTTCCCGCTCCTTTTGACCCATGTACAATAAACTGTCTTTACCTTTTCTCAGTAAGTTTGCATGCATATCACGCTGCAATCAATTGTTATTTATTTTTTTTCATTTCCACTATGATTGCTGAACATGGTAGATTTCCTCACACCCAGATGACAGAGAGCGTGTGGTGCATCAAAACTGTTGAAAAAAAAATCTATTTAAATGTGTGTTGAGTTTTTAGATTCACTGATCGTCAGTCAGAGACAGTTTGAAAATTGTTGCGACAAGGCTGTATATCAGAGATACCTTTTATCTTTCAAGTTATACCACTGTGGATTGTGTATAATTCCCTGGAGTGATCATTTTGAACAAGGTGCCGGAGTCCACTACAAAGCCCTCTAGCACAGATTTTGGTGCAGTTTGGTGCAAAGACATAAAAGGAATACATATCAGTCTGTGAAGAGTTTCTAGACAATGTGTTGAAAGTTTGCTTGACAAAGTTCTGACTAAAAAAAGTGTCAAATGAAGAATGAGCATACTGACTTTAAAAAGAACTTCTCTGCGACAATCATTAAAATGTGCCAATTTTGATCCAGGACTATGACCTGAGCCAGCTGCAGCAGCCCGAGTCTCTAGAGCACATCATGAACAAGCCGGCGGGGGTAAGGAGGGTGGACGAGAGGCCGGTGATCGCGGAGTCACAGTACCCCGTCCGACCCAGTCTGCCCCATCCCGGAGACATCGGGGACTTTATTAATGACGTAAGTGACACAAGACTGACACTAGCTCACAGGCAGCTATAGCGTCTGAACCAGCAGTCTTTGACCTTTTTAGTAAAAGTTGAAATATTTGGCACCTACATGTAGCAACATTATAACACAGGGTGATATATGATATATGGTATATGATATATGATATATGATATATGGTATATGATATATGGTATATGATATATGGCAAAACTGGGACTATATTAGGTTTAAGGAAAGCTTAGGAAACCTAAACCAGAACTAAACCAAGTCAAAACTAAGATTGAACTATTTAACCAGTTTTACCAGAGACCTTAGCAAAGCTCTTGTGAATACCACTAGAAACAACCGAAGAACCACCAATGGTCCCTGTACCACAGTTTGAGAACCACTACCATAATCCTTTGCAAGTTTTGTAGGAGAAGTCTTACTTATATTCACTTTTATAGTTATGACCCTTTAAATAATGTAGAAATAGAAGTATTCATCCATCAAGTGTCTACTTTACTTTTATACCAAGTTAATTTTCTGGAGTGTATTTCTGCCTGCATGTGTTAAAATGTGTGTCAGCCAGCACATCTCCTCACCACCCAGACTGTAATAGAACCATACCACGCTCCACCAAAGACAAACTAATTAAAATCTGTGCTTTCAGAGAGTCTGTTATGGCGCAAATAATCAGCACCTCCATCATATTGTTGTCAGACAATAGTGACTGGTTGATTTCCAGTTTTACTAAAAGATTGTGTTGCATGAATGACTAAACTACACACAGGCCCTGTCACCCTGTCACGCTCTGCTATAAGCTCACTGTAATGTTAACAGTGCAGCCTTCATCACATTCTATTTGTGTGTCTTCTACAAAATATAAAATCAATCAACTTTCTGCACAATGCTTCAGTAATATGTTACTAAATTTCTCTGGCTCTTGTATGACCTTTAACCAACTCTCCAAAAATACAAATTAATTTAGCTTATTAAATATATTTCTTAGCACCAAATTCTTCAAAAATGTATATATCATTGTTATTTTATGTACTATCATTACCAGAATCCAACTTAAACTACGTAAGGGCTTTAGCTTTTAACTTATTTAAAATGTGCAGTACCTAGAGGGAAACTAGTTTTTGTAACGATAATTCAAACTGATCTCTTTCAAATGAAACCAAGTCCGTGCCTGCACTCGAGAGCTTTCAGCTTCTGTTGGCTGCACCTGTGGATGTGGGTGAATACATAGATTTTCTTTCTGTTGTTTTTTTTTTATCTGTTTTTATTTTTTCCACATCCCTGTTTCTGAGACACTTTTGATGCAAAAACACATTGACTGGTGTCATTGCTGACCATCTACAGAATGAGTTTTATTGATGTCCTTTTCTGGATTTTGATCTTCCAGCATGAGGTTGTACCACTCCTGTCTTTTACACAGTGTGTAAACTGTCTTTTTCAGTGCTCAACTTTAAGTACGTATCTGCTGAAATAGAAGCAAAATGACCTCATTTCTATTTCATCGTCCGAATCCTCCTCCAGCCTCTGGCTTTCAGCATCCACAGTCCCCTAAAAGATGAAGCAAGACAAAGAAAAGCAGTTACTATTGTGATCATGTGGACTGGTCTTTGGTCTCCGCTGTTCGCTCATTAAGACTGCATATCATTGATTACTACTATCTACTATTATATTAGACCTCAATGTCTTTAGCCACGTCGTCTAAATCTCCGAATTCTCCTCTGTGTTCTGACCTTCAGCAGTCGGCCCCTACGAGATCCAGCTATTTTATTATGATTGATATGATTATGATTGTAAATGATTAAAATTTAACTTGTATAGGTACTGTATATAAATGTTTTACAAAAATGTCATTCATTTCTATTCATTATATATCTAACGGTTACAAGTGATTAAGAATTATATATAATATAATAAACAATTTACAAACAATAAATCATAGTGCACTATTAACTTCTCAATAATACATGCATAGATATACAGTTCCCTTTTAAAGTGTCAACAAAAACACTATATACTCACTGAGACACAACTCACCGATTCCTGCTGCTCAGAGTCAGATTCAGAGTCCTCACTTCCACTTTCATTACTTCATTCTTGAGTCCATTGTTCTCACTGTCTTCAGGCTGTTCATCTGAAGTCACTGAGTCTGCAGCTACTTCCACATCACCCTCATCCACCTCACAGAAACCAGCCAGCTCCACAACTACCTCTACAGCCACCATGGGATTGGGATCAAGGGCCTGCTCAACGATACTCTCCTTGTTGTTGTGGAGCTAGTTTCAGATTGATTTTGGTGTGGAGTTGCCTGAACCGTCACAATTAAATAAACAAAAGTTCTGATGTTAAGAAAAATGCAAAAAACGAACTCTGTTCTCTGTTCTGACCCGGTTCTGTCATGTAAAGTGGGTAATTGGTCATTATTATTTTACTTCAGTCCCTCCCCTGGCCTTTACAGCAACATCAAATCACAGTTTGCAAAGAGCACCTTGACCAATAGTATTTAAGTTTTTGAGTGGTGTGCCAGCCTACGAACTCTGATTTGATGTTGTTGTAGAAGCATTGTTTTTTACCAATTTCTTATTTTAGGAGACTACAGCTTTAAATGGACCGTAATCAAAATATTCTGGCTATAAAACAGTATTTTTTACTTTCACAAGGCAGCAAATTAACATGAAATAACATGTTTAAAGAGTAATGCCTATTGCACATGGATGTATAAACTCACTTACAGTACAGTTCAAATCAGTTTGGCCTTGAGTTGGAGGAACAGTTCCAAAAATATAAAAACAAATAGGATGTGATTATTGCACTTGTCTGATCGCCTGAAATGCACTGGGACAGCAGTTGAACTCAGCGCTCCGAGTTGTGAATTCAGAGGAGATCCGAGTAGCTCATTCAGCTGTTGACGTGTGTCTTAGTGGAGTTGTATCAGCTGAACTACTTCATGAACCTTATGAACCTCTGTTTAGGGACCATAGTCCTCTAGATACCAACTGGTAGACTGGTGTGAAGACATTGCTATCATTAGACCATTTATTGTAGCTTTAAGTCCAGGTATTTCTTGTGTAAAATATTAATATTAATATTGTTTGGATTTGCTGCTGTATTTGATAAATAGAAAACAATTCAGCTTCTCCATTGTGGTGAATGGTATGTTTTCTCACAGAGTATTCAAAAGTGAGTGTTCCACTTTTTTTTGTGCTGTTTGGATACATCTGAATCTATAAGCTAATGTCAAAAACTGTGAGAGTGAAACAATGTATTGTAGTAGTTTACACTAACTGTTGATTGTAATGGTATATATTGATGTTAACGTCAGAGGAACTATTTAGGAACTGTGCTTTAGAGGCACCTGTTGAAACACTGTGGAACTATTAAAACAGTTTTAAATATTAATCCGTCTAATGTTTAGTTAACAACATGAATAACAAACCACTTCACGTTTCTGTTACAGGGCCTGCGGGCGGCAGACAACGACCCCACTGCGCCCCCTTATGACTCGCTGCTGGTGTTCGACTACGAGGGCAGCGGATCCACAGCCGGCTCCGTCAGCTCGCTCAACTCCAGCAGCTCGGGCGACCAGGACTATGACTACCTCAACGACTGGGGCCCCCGCTTCAAGAAGCTGGCCGACCTTTACGGTGGAGGGGATGAAGACTGAGAGCAGCGCTGGGCCACTGACCAGGCCAGGACTCCCGTACTCCTCTGGGAACATGTGACATGTGAGGGAGCGGACCCTTCATACATGGGCAGCATTACCTGGCCTGCCTTGTCCGGGCCTGTAAACTAGAATTCTGCTGCAATTGTATTCTGGCTTTTACTTTTAGTGGCAAATTTGTAGTGTTTTTTTTTTTCTCTCTTTTTTTTTGACTTGGTCTCACTGCGCTGGACCCTTTGTGGGACAAATCAGTGTGCTCCCGAGAGGTACTGGTAGTGAATTTTGTGCTTTGATATCTGATTGTTTGAACCATTTCCTGCTTTAGTCTCACACTGAAGAGAATGTTTTAAAACTGGATTCTTAAATCTCTCTCACGACGTCAACTTGAATTTTCCTTATAGAACAGAAGCACTGTCATTTTATAAAGTGCCTTTTGTGGTGTGTTTTTGTATCCTGCTAATCTCAGGATCGGTTATCATGTCTTAGTCCTGCTCTCAAGCCCTCTTCGTAACTGGTGCGAACATATCCAGGGCAAACTGAGCAGGGCGTCAATGGCCTAAAACAAGCCAATACGTGTTGTGGGGTTGAGCTCTAACCCTTTTGTCTATGGACCTTTCCATTTTGACTTTCACTAGGCGTCCACATTTTTATAACACATGAAGGATTGTTTTTCTAATTTGGTGGAGAATGCCTGACTTTTCAGAGCTGAAGAGACGCTTGCTTGCTGTGCCCTCTACGTTTTTTTGTGTTGCTTTCTCCACAATGTTATGTAGGCATGATCTGACTATACCCAGAAAGAAGATATTCTGAGATCCAAATCAGAGCTTGTCGGGAAGAATGAATTTTGATCGCCTTCAATTGAACATTCCCTTTTTTATAGGCAACAAAGTAAAAGGTGCATGATTTTTTTTCTCAAACGTTTTAACACTTGTTACTGTGGTGAGAATGTGAAACTAGTCAGCAGAAACTATATGAATATACTCTGTATAAAGCCACTGAGTAAATAAAAATACTGTAAGATACCTATTTTTGAAGTATTGATGACATAAACGTTGCTGCTCTTTATCTCTGCCAATGGATTTAGGGGATTGGCCAGTTCTTTTTTATTATTTGTTTGCCATTTGATAAAAAATAAAAAAAAATACAGTACTGTGCAAATGTTTAAAGCAGGTGTTTGTAGCAAGGCTTTCAAATTGATGAACTTTTTGGTGTGCTTCTGGATCCAGGGTTCTTCTTCAAATAACTAATATGACATCATATCATTGCCTTATCTTCACCTGTTTTTGCTCCGCATACCTGATGTCAAAATCTGCCTGGGATTAGCATGAAGATACACAAAGATATGAGCAGCCTACAACTACTGATGAAAGAATCCTTCAAATATTTCTAAAAGTGTGGCCACACCCTTTGCCTTTTGCAAACTGATAAATATAAAAGGCATACGTTTGTAAATACATAGGTGCATGTATTTAAACCTGCCTAAATGCTTGCATTGTACTGTATATTTTAATGACATTATGTTGGCTTTAATAATTATGATTTAACTTTGTAAGGTTTCTCTCATTCACCTCATCTCGGATGTGGCCTGGGGACAGCTATGCCTGGGGACAGTGCTATATTATTCAGTGTACAGCAACTCTTTGATTCATCTAGATAATGGATGTGTGCTTTAGAAAATAAACAAGACCTGTTTTGACTAAGTGTTTTTTAACTGTTTGATTACATTAACATTGTCCACAGTTTGAAGTGGCTCCTGTGGATTTCCATAGTGCTGTGCATTAGTGGAACATTATGCTGCTTTTACGGGGTTCTTGTTTTTTCCCACCACACCCACAAGGGTTTGTTTGAATAATCTGCTTTTTGAAAACAGCATATTTTACAAAATCACTGTTACTTATATAAGTTATGTTACGTTAACCATATACGTTATGGTCACATTTGAAAACCAGTGCAGTAAAACAGGGGGCCTGGCAGAAATGGTATGTTTTTGGTGTTCATTTTCATCACTGTCTAGATCTGTAACATTGCAGGTCTATTTTTTTCCTATTTGTCACCATAACACAAAATATTAGTATTACACTGTAATGTGAGCTCTTTAAATGCTTTTAGTTTTTGAGTGTAAGTGACTATTTAGCTCTTCATTAAAAAAGAGGTAGCCTTTAGTATCTCTGGCAGCAGTGACAAATTAAATGTAGTAGTACTTGTAGAAGGTCTTTGTACACTTCCACTCTGGGCTGTCACTGCTGCTGCTTGTGCCACATACCACTTTTGATCTATTTTGATATAAACTAATAATAAAGTCAACTAAAAGTCAAAAATAATAAACATACAAGATTCTTTGGTCTATCTACTCTTACTATCATGTTATTGGCTGGCGAATTACCCCATGAGCACATATGGACCAAACCCCCAAAAAGTTGAGTTGCTCTCTTTATTTTAAGTCACATAAAACCGTATTGGTCCAGATATCCACCTCCACGGCCCACAAAATGCCCCCCCCTTTTAACAGCCAACATGTATTTCACACTTAATCTTTGACCTTGTTGTTTGCATTTAGCTCCATTTTCTTCCATCTCCAAAGTACTCCATGGATGGCACACAAGGTCGAGGCGTATGGCCGCGTCCGTTCATGTGATTTCAATTAGTCGTCTGAAGAGCCCGAAAAGCCACTAGGGACTCAATGGGGATTTAATCCTCTCTGGCTGTGTGTCTATCAATTAGCCACACTGTTAATCCCCTCAGTGTAATCTGGCCTTTAATGAGACGTACAGAGAGTAGGCAGAGAGGCAGGGTCGAGAGAAATGAGTTGTAGTCAGGAGGCAGGTAAAGGCCAGACAGAGGTGAGACCGGCGTGCACAGAGTAACTGTTTGACCAAAGCATTTTTAAATTGGTGTAATAGGAGCTACAGCAATCTAAAATAATTGTCAAATCAAGTTTCAAAATTACTTTTAAATCAAGACACAAGAAATACAAATTTCCAAATTTGAAAGGCACTAAGGCAACCAGTCGGGAGCAGTGGGCAATGCACAGTGATGAGCCTATTATGCATGATTTAGGCTGATGGGGAAACCAGAGTGCTCAGAGGAAACACATGTAGATGCAGAGAGATATGCAAACTCTACACAGAAACTCACACAAATAAATCTAAGTAAATGTAACTTTTTTTACCCACCTCCAGAATGTTCAAAGTGTGGTCCAGCCACAGGAGGGATAATGCACAACATGTATTAAACTAGAAAGCCCTCGGAGAGTGCAGACCTCCGCCAAGGTAGATCATTTCCCCTATATGCACACTAAAATATCTGGTTCTAAATAGAACCATCTGTGGGTCTGGACACCCCTCTAGAAAGAAATTACAAATCATTAATACAATGAGAGGATATTAAAACCACAGAAACAACAGTAATAACCTGATAAATGTCATCTGGCAAGAAGCTGAAAGTGTAGGAACAACTTTAAATTAGCTTTTGCAGTACTGCAACTTTGGCTGAAATATTATATATATATATATATATATATATATATATACACACACACAAGATATTCTTTGAAAAAATCCTGGATGCAGACGATAATCCGGATCAGTCCCAAAATTCCCTGAAAACTACATCCAAATCTAGTGAGTTAAGTCACTTACAGATGGAGAGACGGGCAGACACTACCACAAAACATTACCTCCTCGGTGGAGGTAAAAACACACTAAAAGGTTAAGCGTTGCCATGGCGATCAGGGACTAGATTCAAAGAGGACTCTGGACTATAGTTAATAAAAGCTTATGTGATTTTGCTGTTAATCAACACAGGAATTGCCCACTAATGACAATACCATCATTAAAACTATAGTTAACCTTTAGTCAGTAATGAGCTCCTTCCAGGGTGGACTTGGCAGTGCTGTGCACACAGGTTAATAAAGGAAGGGTCCCCAGTGCTGAAATAATAATGTGCTCGGTGAAAAGTCATCTTGGTCATATCCATGTTGGCAGATAAGCACATGAACACCATAGATGCAGTGGCACTCAGAGGACTGGACTCTTGGACTATAACTTTCTCAAAATCTAGTCGTCTTGTCTTGCACTGCTTTGGCCCAATTAAACCCCACATGGAACAGACTTCAGAGCGAACCAGCAGGGGTCGCCAAAGTCACACTTCCTGTTGACGTGCTCTGTTGACAATATCATTGACTATTATTTTAATAACTTTAAATTTGGAGTAAACCTGACATATGTTTATATATATTATAATCATTCATATTGGTCTTTTTGTAGTTTAAACTGTGATGGTGATAGAGTAATAGAATCACAGCATATTTCATTTATTTAGTAACTTCACCTACTAAATGAAATGTACTACATTTCTCCTAATAATATTAAATTTAACCTTACAGACAACCTTTTGACTGCAGTGCATTGTGGGTAATATTAGCCAAGGCAAGGCAGCAAAGGAACCATCGATGTATCCTTGGTGAATTAGCCACATGCTAACCAAACAGCTCACACATGCCTTGGTAGAACATAAACATTGGAACATGACTTGGCAGGCGATGATGATGTGGATGCCTTCCCGCGAATCAAGGCATCAAGGCATCAAGGATCCTTGGCTTTGAGAAGGAGCATATGTAATATTTAGCAGTTAATGTGTTGGTATTTTTATTCTTATTGTTGATTCTTGCCATGCTTTACAAATTGTGATTAAAAAAATGAAAGCAAATGATAATGTGTGTGATTTTTGTTACAGTTAAAGTTTCCACATGCAGCCTCTACAGCAAATCATGGCTCCTATGTGGTGGTTTGTCTTTGTAGGTTTGTCTGATGGTAAAGAAGTGATGCGGTGGAGAGTGATGATGGTTCTCCTGCTGAGGTGGTGATGGGGCACAAGGCTTGAATCTGAAAAAAACACTGGATGGTGGGAGACAAATTAGACCTATGAGTTAAAGGGAGTCCTGTAAGGTGTGGAGTGGCTGGAGATGAGAGCGTATTCATATTCATTACAACCAGGAGTGACGTCATAATGCTTCCTAGGCCCCGCTCGTCTTCACTGACAGGTAGGTGTCTGTGATGTTCTTACTCATTTAGACTGAGAGTGTTGCTGCTGGCACTCCGCCAGAGCCTTGTGTATTGTAAATAAAGTTCTGCTCTTCAAACATGTCCAGGCCTGGCTCTTTTCATTTCCTCTCTATATAGCTATAGTGAGTCTCCCCGGGCCCGTGCTGGGAAGAGTCCAAAGTGAAAAACACTAGCGGATGTTAGTTGTGATGCCGACTGCATAATCAAGTGTTCACAGTTTAACGTTGAAGCTGCTTTAGAGACGGGCTACCACGGGCTGCTATTTTGCTGACACCACTGGGCTATTTCAGGAGCTGTCGAAAATGAGAACAAAGCTGCAGGATAAATAAATGTCCCCAGTGCTTCAGGGAGAGTATCTGCAGTTTAACGACCAGTCATTTGTGATATGGATGACTGGTCTATTGAAGGAGCTGCGCAATTACCATGACACAGGATTCATCAGCATGAACAGCAACTGTATAAGTCAGGAGGAAGATGGGGACACCACAGTCTACAGTTACAAACGGTGTCTATAGTCTATATTTCATTTGATCGCATTGTTGTACTTTGATTAAACAGTAAGCGTTTTGAGGAAGTACAATGTAACAGCTAGTTTGTAAATCATCACCAGCTTTCTTTAGGTTTCTGCTATTCATAGTAGGTCTAATATAATTCAAGCCATTCCCGTATAGGATATATTGTTCTCTGTATTTGACCCATTCATCCACTGCTGCTGGGGCAAATTGTCAGGAGTGGGCAACCGTTGAAGTATAGGACTCATCTCCAGATCGTGAGCCAGGATCAAGGTCAATCATATCTAGTCGGAAGATTGGGTTGATGGGGAAAACATTGAAAAAACAGCAACACACACAGGGAACATTGCAACCTGCACAAACAAAAGACTTGCTCAATCCCGCAGCTGAATCCATGATGCTGTGAGACATAACTTCTCACTAAATTGGAGCAGCAGTTCAGTTCACTACATTCATTCCTGCTGTACAGTAAATGCCATACATTTCTCAACAGTGTCCAACTACCGTTTGGTTTAGTGAGACAAAGTGGTGCAGATTCCAGGCTTAATCACTGGACTCATAACAATATATAGTGTTTTTTGAAAGCAGTTTGTTTCATTTGTTTACTCAATAATTTATGTGACTCCATAACAGCAAAATGATGCCCTAATGTTTATCATGGGGAACATTAAAGCGTGGCTTGCCACTTTGCATCAGTAATTCATGAGGCACAGAACAGGAGCGTAGAGTGTTATTAATGGCACTTACATATATCCCGCCACATAAACTTGTAGCTGTTCCAGACGTGCTAGTTTTTAACTTTTAAATACTTCTCTGGTGTCTACTTACCCTTTAATGCTCCTTGACAGTATGCTCTGACTATTCATCTCACTGCCAAAATACATTTATAATTGTGAGCAACACCTACACATATCTCCCGGTGTTTTTAGCGACAACCTGCTTTAGCACAAGTGCCTCAATGGCCCCAAAACTGTAGAAATGTATTATCTGGATGAGTTAAAATGATTGATTTGCGGTTTCACAAGTTTAGATTTAGTTACTTATTAAGCCTAGATTGTGAACTTTTAACATATTTTTGACAAATTTTATTTAATTTATTTTTTTATTTCAAGCTAAATGATCTTCCTGTGAAATACCAAAAATCTCATATTCTACTAGTCAGACTCAGAATTCAGTCAGAATTATGTTGAAACAAGTCAAATAATCTAGGTCTAATAAGTAAATAAATCTAAACTAGCTCCAAACAACTCAAATCAAGTGTAATATTCTGAAATCTAGATATTTCTTTTTTTGCAGTGCACACTCATGATTTCATGCAGGAGTGCGATGGGAAATGCAAGTCGTCTCCTCGAGCTGAAAACTCCAATCAACACTGTGTAATTCTTCACCTGAGCTGCGGGTTAAGCCTTCCTCGGGCCAAGGGACACATCTCAAACTGCTCCGTGATGCTTCCTTCTCTGCCAAATAGTGCTGCAGCTGTAGTGTCCTTTAGGATACCATCAACAAAGCCCACACGCCCATCTGCCTCTCCATTTCCCCGCGTCAGCATCACTCAGGCAGGACAGCAGTGTTTACTATGAATAATGGATGTATAGCATGCTCATTAGTATGAATACATAATTACTCCCCACACAACAGCATTAGAGTTGTTAATAAAGCACTAGTAGTTCATAACAAAAGAGGGATGGCAGCCTGACTGTATGCTGTTGATAACTCATTAATGATATTATCTGCAATAGTCTTTAGGCCATCATGTCTTAGGTTGGCATGGGTCTCATTTATGTATTTATGTATTATTTTTTTTATTGATTGATTTTCTTTTTATTTATATATTTTTTTTTCTATTGATTTATTTGCAGATATGAACGCTTTGGATTTGGATTAAACAGCAGGCTTCAATAAGGACTCAATAAGTGACATTGTATTGTGAAATGATTTAGAGATCCCGGCCAGATCCAATAATTGAATGTTACTAGCAAATCCTGGCTTATGTTTCACACTTGATTTCTTCTTGACTTCTTGTAGTAAAACATTTCAACTCTCCATTTATTCAGATGCCTGTTATTATAAACAGATAAAGTACAGATAAAGGAAGCAAAAATGCACTTAAGTAGAAGTATCACAAAAATGTGTACTTAAGGCCATGTCTACAACAAACGACAAAGCAAAACTCAAAACCATGTAAATGTGGCTCCAGAATGTAGTAAAGTTAAAGTAAAATGCACTTACATACTGCACCGTAAAATTAGACATTAAACAATATTATACAATTACTGTATTTAACCCATGAACTCATTGCACATACTCATTGGCAATATGACATTTAACATTTGCAGCAGTGTCTTTAGCCCGCTCCGGCTTCCCGTACAAGTCAACCCCATAAATGTAGACGTCGCTCTCCTGCCTTCTGATACTACCTGCTGCTCAGCCCCATTAAAAAGGGCAACAGGCTATTAACCTACATGTCAATACATTGCCGGTTCAGCCATGCTTACAAACCTATTCCCGCTGCACTCGTAAACACTGGCCTTACTTCAGCATCTGTCGGCCCCAAGTAGCAAACCCGGGTCACGTCCGGGACAAAACAATGGCTTCGTCAGCAGTAACCCACGGCAACAAAGACGCCGCCAAAATTGAGTTGTGAAAAGTTGTAGACTAATAAACCTTCCGTGTTATCGCTCAGAGAGAAAACCAGTCTTTTGTTTCGATATAAAAGTGGGCCAATGCATTTTAATGGATGGTAAAAGGCAGTGACTGAAACACAGTGTGCCACATCACTACGTCCCAATCACACTCGTGTCCCTCTGAGGACATTTTTATTCAGAAGCTCAGGGCTTAATCAACAATATGCAAAGAGGCATTGAAAGGGATAAAAATTAATTAACTGACTTTATTGCATTTGTCTCACAGCATGAAACGAGGAAGAATTGTGACCAGAACTCTGGATTTCTGTTTATGAACTGATATCAGGAGAAAGAAACACATTGAGCAAAGTGAACCATCAATCGGGGATTTACCTTCAATATGAATGTCATACCCTTCCATACATCATGTTAGCTGGGTACACCCCAGACAACAGACAACATGCAGACGTCACCAATGCCAACTGAGTGTGTGTTTTGGTGCACAATCTAATCCCCAATTAAATGTAATTTGTGCTTGTTCAAAATGCTTGCATCACCTCTACAGAAAACGAGCAATGTTCTTTTGTTATGAATCAAAAGGACACATTTCCCTCCGTTCGTGAATGCAAGTGCAGCTTTGAAGAACACAATGTGGCATATCCAGCCAAGGTATGGTGTCCAGTTGAGCTATACCCATCAATAACATCTCTTCATAGTGGGTGGGTAGTCTCTCATTTACAGTAAATCACATGGAACACATCCACAAACATCAGACACATATTTTTCGAACTGTGCTTGTATTTAGCCCCTCTCTTCATAAATCTGCCCCACAGCGAGCTGAGCGTGCAACATTCAAAAGCGTGCATACAAACAAGCAGCGACTAGCTTTAGATATGGCTATTATATAAGCTCACCCCGGGGCCCAGCTGAAATGACAACACTGAATGTAATAAATTAATAGGAGCTCCTTTTAATAAGTGTCATGGTGCAAACAGTGATGTTACTTCCCTCTAGCGGGCTCCAGGTGTTTACCCAACACCCTCATTTGCACCGACTGTGGTTGTCGCTATGGCAACCGCACCACACAATCGTTGTTGTCGCTCTGGCACTAGCACTCAAGTGGGAGCTTATGTGGACTTAACTCTGAAAAAGCAGCAGTGTTGAGGAGTGGAAGAGGGATTACCAGTAAAAATATTGGATCTGGAAACGGCACAAGAAGTCAAGGTCTTACCTGCATTCAGATACCTACAGAGAATCGGATATATTGGTTTGTGTCAAGCCGCAGCTCCCAGAAACTGGATTCTCACAAGATTTTACATTTACAAACTCACAAAAATCCATCTTGTACTGCTCCCGCTGATCCATCCAATTGTCGCCACTGGTGGTGCGACCCAATCATGTGGCAGTATTGCTGTGAGTAGGCGGGCTTTAGGTTTGCAGACAACAACAAGTCTTGTAGCAAAACTCATTAGCAACACGGGGACACTATACTATACTATATTTATACAAACACATTAAAAATCACACATTGATCATTATTTGACTGATTCAACAGTTCTTTGTTTGGCTATGTCATATCCATCCTCTTTTTGGACATTTTCTACTGGAGCAGTCCTGGTTAAGCTCCAAGAGTTTTACATGAGCTCTATATCGGGGAACTCTGACTTGAGTCTTCGGGGCAAGGGACACTAAAAACTCTGCCACTGACAAAGGTCAAATATAAATAAACATAAAGAAAAATGTGTTACATTTTTTAAATGTTTTAGACTATATAAACAGTTTTTATGGGCTGCCACACCACTCAAAACCACCCATAAACTATCATTTGATGTTTCTTTAGAGGCCAGGGTCAGATTGTCAATTCTAAGTTTGTGTTTTCAGTACAGCTGTAGCATTTGTTTGTCAACATTTCTGGCTCAATTGCAGTAGTGCTTTATGCTAAACACACACCTAACCACTCAGATAAAAGCAGAGACATTACATGTTTATATGACAAATATTCTAAATTGCACAGATTATGCCAATTTAGTGCCAATGATCTGCATGTAGTCTAGTTTTATTCACAACATATAATAACACATATGATTATAATAACACTTATGATTATAATAACACATATGATTATAACAACATATATGATTATAATAACACATATGATTATAATAACACATATGATGATAATAACACAAATGAATATAACAACACATATGATTATAATAACACATATGATTATAATAACAAATATGATTATAATAACACATACACATTTTAACTCATCTCATCTCATTCTCACAGCACATCAAAAGGTTACAATAAAAAATCCTCTAAACTTGTGTCCCTATATCGCACGCGTTCATCCTTCATGTTAGTCTAAATGACAATCAACGCTTGACTATGGTGACATCATATATAGATCAGCTCCAAGACCTCACTTCAGAAACTTGATGTTTTGTACCACTCCGCTTCACGTTTAATAACAGCCTCTTTTCGCACACACAGTTGTCTGTATTCTGTGTAAACTGGTCATCCTCACATATACGTATAATAGGTCTGTCTCCAGCCTATCACTGACACGTGTTACTCCTCTATAGCACAGGCTCAGCCCAGATCATTATGATTAATGTTCCCAAAATTAAATCAAAATATGGAGAGCTATCTTTCCTTTATGCTGCAGCAAAAGACTGGAATGACATTCAAAAAGTAGTTTAACTTTATTATTTAACTATATTTATGTCACAGGATTATTATTTTATGATAGCAATAGTATTATTCTTGTTGCTTGTAAACTGCACTGTCCATTTGACCTGAACAACACAAGGGTTGTAATAGTGTGCTGCTTGATCTGCCTTTGTGTCTCTCCTTCCCCGCCAGGTCGTTATTGTAAATAAGATCATGTTCTTAATAGCTTACCTGGTTAAATAAAGGTAAAAAATCAAATGAACCAAGATTATTCAAATACACCCTGGTGTTTTTTCTAGTATCTAGTAATTTCTTGATGGTTATGCATTTTTTTGAGCAGTGGTCTTCAAAATAGGCTTAGGGCTCCAATGGTTAAGGGTTTTAACTGTCCCACTATTCACTCGCTACAGGCCATTTAGATTCACCAAGTCATATACATGCATATCAGAGGACAGCTGGAAAAAGCCACAGTTATGCAAGGAAGAGCACATGCTGACTCAGGGACACTGGTGGTTCAAATGAACTGTAATGTGTGAAACAGTTTAACCCGTAATATACTACTAAAAGCTATTATTGCTAACTCCTAATTTAATATCAAGAGGAATGGTCATTATGCTGCCTTTGATTAAATATGCTATACTGCCACCTAGAGGCTTCCAGTTCAACTACTAAAGTGGAAAATGAAATTGTGTCGCTGCATGGTGACTACATTCACACAGTCATAGTGCCCATTCCGTTTGTGTGTGCATGAAAGCTGCTCCTGATCAGAGTAGCATCAGGCGACCATCCCAGTGACAGAATGGCCTAATTATAAAGCTGGTGTTTTGTGGTAGTGGTGAATCTTAGCAGCTGATGCGGCAGATGTTGACCATTTACTGCGTGTTTGTGTGATTATAAACACGAACTTAAACTAGAGCAACAGTGTGAACAGACTGCAAGAATGAGAGCTGTGCGTCCTGGGAGTATGCTCTACAGGGGACTGAGCCCTTCCCGGGACACATGCTGGGGACAGTATGCGGTTTCAAAGATGTGGGGCGAAGATTCAATTACATTATCAATAGTACATATGGAGTAGTAAGACACTGAAGCCATCACTTCATTTAATAGTTGTATGTCTGTGGACAAACAATAGTTTCTGTACACACGCTTGAATCCCAGGCACCATATTCTATGCAATGCTGCCCCCATGTGGATTGCAAGGAAATAACTCATTAGTAAAAAGATCTACTCGAGGATGCAAAAAAATCTAATATTTATAATAATGTTTATCTTGTGGCCATTGTGAACATATGATATAAATTAACATTTACACTGACATTAATAGACAATTTGATTCAATGGTTATTTGAAATTTAAGAGCCAATGTTTGTACTTGATGTAGTTTTGAATATAACGACATATTAATGTTATTAATGTTACTCATACCTAGATAAAAAAAAATATGTTGCAGTGTACACCTCTACAGACATTGTAATACAACCATAGAATTGTAATTCCAACAGTCTGATGTGATTAAGGGATGGAAATGCTCCTGCTACAGCTACGAGCCTACGAGTCTGCTACACTCACCAAGGGGCACCTTAATCAGACATTGTGTGAATTCTAAGGGTTTTATATTGTTAGCAATTAAGAGGCCCTGCCCCCAAATCATAACAAACATGGGAAGGGTCTATTTGACTTTTTTGATGCGGATGCGGACCGACGTGATTCCATGATATCGTCGTTTTGCTGATATAATTATTATTATTGTTATTTTAAAGACTTATT
>JAVQKC010084752.1:0-18730 GCA_036025475.1 Philypnodon macrostomus | reverse complement strand
GACATGCACCTACGATGAAAATTCCAGAGCCCTCCATGACTTCTAAGTGGGAGAAATAGCAAAATAGCAAGGTGTTCAAATACTTGTTTTCTTCACTGTATATATACATATATACATATATACTTTGACTGTTTTCTCTTGTCCCCCCTGTAGCTGTAGCTGTAACCCCATTGGCTCCACAAATGGTCAGTGTGATGTGGTGTCGGGCCAGTGTGAGTGTCAGCCCGGGGTCACAGGGCTCCAGTGTCAGCGCTGTGAGGTCAACTTCTTTGGATTCAGTTCATCTGGATGTAAACGTAAGACATTCCACTGTCAAATATAATATAAAATGGCACAACAATAGTGTATATAGGGGTCATTTATACATAAACACAAAAAATATCAAGTAAGCAATGTCATTTAGCCTTTAGCTCAATGCTAATATGTTTTCTAAACAGGCTCTGATATTTCCCGTGTATGCTGATATCAGTTACCAAAACGATCTTGTTTATTCATGTTTTGCAGTATTTGGTGGCTAATGCTAATTTCTATTATGTTTTTACTCGGTCATGTTGCGTTTTAGAATGTTTAAACACAAGGATATTGATTTGAACTGAATAAAAAAGCCAACTGTATTTCCAGCATGTGACTGTGACCCTGAGGGCTCCCTCTCTGGTCAGTGTAAGGAGGACGGGCGTTGTGAGTGTAAACCAGGCTTTGTTGGAGCTCGATGCGACATGTGTGAAGAGAACTACTTCTACAACCGCTCTGCTCCGGGCTGCCAGCAATGCCCATCCTGCTACAGCCTGGTCCGCGACAAGGTCAGTCACAATAGACATTATTGAAATACAAAAGAAAACACCATGTAATCTCAGCATCCCGGCATTTCAGTGAACCTAATGTTGTGGTGATATGTCCAGGTGAACCAGCAGCGACAGAAGCTTCACGACCTCCAGACCCTCATCGATAATCTGGGCTCAGGTCAGGAGACGGTCAGTGACAAGGCTTTTGAAGACAGACTCAAAGAGGCAGAACGGGCCATCACAGAGCTGCTGGAGGAGGCACAAACCAGCAAAGGTAAGGCACTTAGGCTAATTATATCTATCAGTTTTGTCTCTGACATTGATATATTGATTTGTTGTGGTTGCAGTTTCGAAATTCTTTTTGGATTGTAACCAGTACTTGATTTGTAAAGTCATTGGTCAGGGCATATATAGTGAATTTGTTGCAAGCTTGTTTCAACAGCACTAAACAGGAATAACACTTTTATTATTAATTAGTACAATATTTACAATGGCCCTAATCCTCTTCCGTAGCCAACCTCTTGTTTCTACTCAAATGTAAGGTGTTGTCCAGGCTCCTAAAATAAAAATAGACATTTTTAAATGCTTTATCTGACCCTGTTCTGTGAAGTAGGTAATCTGTCATAATGGTTGTTTTACTTTGGTCCATCCACGGTCAATTTTCTTATTTTAAGAAACTTACAGACTTCACCTTTAAGCCTTTATGATGACTAATACGTACAGTTATAACATTACAGCAAGTATTTTTACCATTTCAAGCAATGTTGACCAAAATATTATAGAGATATAGATGAGATGGACAACCTAAACCTGTGTTCATTTGAATGTCCTCAGATGTGGACAAAAGCCTGCTGGATCGTCTCAACTCCATTAACATTACCCTGACGACCCAGTGGAACCGCCTCCATAACATCAGGACCACAGTGGACGAGACCGGGACTCAGGCCGACAAGGCTCGAACCAGAGTCCGAGATGCTGAGAACCTCATCGATAGAGCACGACAGGAACTCAACAAGGCCAAGGACGCCATCGGCAAAGTGGTAGGAGATTATTATTGTCTCTTTTGTTGGAGTTGAAACACTATCAAATATAAATATAATGCAATCATTTCTGTGTTATTCACAATTAACTTTTTGGATTCATTCAGGATCTGATATGATTGCAAGTAAAGGTCACACATAACTTAACTTGATGTGTACAAATGCATAATATATACATTATATCAGTGTTTTCTCCAGCACATGGTAGTGTGTAAATGTTTTGTGGCATTAGGGAGCAGCAAATTCAGTGTATAAATGGCATTCATTTGTAGGTTCACTTCACAGTATAAAAGAACTGTCAACTGCAGGGAAATTGAATTAATTCATATTTTTTTATATATATATTGTATATTTTTGGTATTTTCTGTAGACAAGTTAACCAATATTGCCCAAAGCTTGTTGTCTGCAAAAGAAATGGCACCAGGCTGTGTGGGTTAATGGAGACATCTGTGGCAATTCACTTCTGTGTATTCTGTGCAGGACATCAAGGCCCCTAGTGGAGGCGCAGACCCCAACAACATGACCCTGCTGGCTGAAGAGGCACGCACGCTCGCCGAGAAGTAAGACTATAAGATAATTCTTCGGCTAATGTTGCTCATTTTGCCACATGCCACTAATGCCCTCTCTTCATTTTTCAATTAGACACAAACTAGCTGCCGATCAGATTGAGAAGATCGCTAAAGACGCCAATGACACATCAACCAAAGCCTACAACCTGCTGCTGAAGACTCTGAACGGAGAGATGAAAACCAGCCAGGAGATAGATGAGCTCAACAAGAAGTGTGCATTTAATATTGTTGTAGTTCAATGTATTATAGAAAGTGAAAAGCTGGGCTAACCTGTATTGCTCCTCTCCAAAGGTACAACGATGCAAAGGAAATGGCCAAAAATCTGGAGAAACAGGCCAACAAGGTCCAGGCCATGGCTGAGGAGGCCTCTGATAATGCACTGAAGATCTTTGCTAACCTAACCAGCCTCCCACCTTTCGACACCAAGACTCTGGAGGTAAACAAGATATCTGATGTGCAAAATGACTGTTAAATATGCATACTAGATTAAACAATATATCACTAGAGGGAGGGAGAGAGAGAAAACATACAAATAAAGGAATTCCACCAGTGTTGTTCTGTTCATTTTTTGTTTATATTCCCAGGATGAGGCCAACAAGATCAAGAAAGAGGCGTCAGACCTGGATAAACTTATCGATAAAACAGAGAAGGAATACAACGACCTCCGAGACGATCTGAAGGGGAAGGAGCAGGAAGTGAGGAAGCTGCTGGAGAAGGGCAAGAGTGAGCAGCAGGTACGAGCTAATGACAATACAAAGAGACTGTTGGTTTGTTGGTTTGGTCCGTATGAATAATATGTGATTATGTCTGGTTCGTTGCAGACTGCAGATCAGCTGTTGGCCCGGGCAGATGCGGCGAAAGCTTTAGCCGAAGAAGCAGCGAATAAAGGGCAGTCTACGTTCAAAGAGGCTCAGAATATCTTGGGTGACCTCAGAGGTATGAGCTTTATCCTTTTGTGACTGCATTATCAAAATCATATTCAAGCAAGTGGGGGTGTATTTTATGAAACAATTATAATAGTGTATCACCTACACAACTAGGTTATATAAGACAATAGTCCTGTCCTCCAACATGGTGACGATAAAAGCAAAAAAAACAGCCATGTGAAAATGAACAATCCTTTAAATAAATAAATCTGTATTTAACACCGTTTGGCTTATCTTTCTTCAGATTTTGACAAAAGAGTGAATGACAATAAGACAGCAGCTGAGGAGGCCATGCAGAGGATTCCTTTGATCAACGCCACCATCATGGCCGCCAACGAGAAGACCCGCCAGGCCGAGGCCGCCTTAGGGAACGCCGCTTCTGATGCCAAGGAGGCTAAGAGCAAGGCTGAGGAAGCCGAGAGAATCGCCAGCACTGTCCAGAAGGTAGATGTTGGTCAATGCAGGGTTTAGTTTGTGTTCAGATTTTTTTTGTATTTTGTGGTATCCAGGGCTGTACAAATACTGAGTTTCATTTTATTTATTAACATTCATACTGTATTGTATCTGACCATTATACGCTGAGAGAAACTGTTTTCATGGTCCTGGCCTGTTTAAGTCCTCTTTCAGACCCAGTTTAGACTTGGTCCTGGGTCCTTTAGTCCTGGATATGTTGTATTTTAAACTGTATTTACGTTTAGACATGGCTTGTGGTTTTGGAGGTTAAGGACTTTTTAATCTTTTTCCAAGAAGGTTATTGTAACTGTAATGGCACCTTCCTGCTGTGTTTGGTTATGTGGAGGATTTGACATTTGACATGTTTTGTTGCCGTTTCTCAGGGCTCTGCTAAGACCAAGGAGGATGCAGAGAAGGCCTTTGCAGAGACTCAGAGCCTGGACACAGAGGTTAACGATATGATGGACCAGCTGAGCGCCGCTGAGCAGGAGCTGGCCAAGAAGAAGGCTGAGGCTGACAACGACATGATGATGGCCGCCATGGTATAAACTTGAACACATTTTACTGCTTTACATTTCTGGTCATGTGAGGGTTTTCATATGACGGTGTCATTACAACAGTGGTAGAAGAAATGTGAGTTATGCTGCGTTCACATCAAACGAAATTTTCGCGTCTGTCGCGTCTACTTGTCATTTGACATTTTGAAACATGTCGCAAATTCGCAGGTTTCATGGCGCGAAAACTTCCTTTGCTTGAAGAGCAGTCTGTTGTCATCATGGCCGTGTGACAGCTGTGAAAATGCTAGTGTGATGAGCTGTGGTCAGGTGTATATGTGAGGCACGGTGAGGCTGTAGCTCACTCTAGTGGTGCTTTAGCCAATAGCACCAGTGTTTGTAAAATGACAATCTAGATCTAAACCTCAGTTTATAATAGAGCTCAGACCCTCCTCAGTCAGTCCTTTATTCGTATGTTTTGTGATACGTGGACCAGCCTTCAGGAAAATCTCCGCCTACCCTAACCCTTCTTGTCTGGATGAACCAGATGTGTTTATTGCTCCGTACAGACACCGTACAGACTCCTCTGGTGGCCCCGCCCTGGGGCTACGTTGTCAGCGTAACTTCCACAAAAGCAGGCACCTGATGTATTATCGCGCCGTGAAATTTCGCCAAAGTTCAGATAGTTCAAATCTGGCGAAATTTCACCCTTGGTCTCTTCGCGCGTTTCGCCTTTTCACGTCGTGTGTTTCGCGCGAATCACATGTTTTTGCGTCTATCGCGCCACAGAATGATTTGTTGTGCGAAAACGCGCCTTTACATATACTTAACATTGAAATCTGTCGCCGGTTTCGCGTCTGTCGCGTCTGGTGTGAACGCACCTTTAGTTTATGAATTGTTCTATTGTGAAAAATGTAAAAAAATTTAACTACCGTAGATGGGCACATACTTAACAGCTACATGTATTCTGTGTGTTTCAGGCATCAGATAATGCCAAAGAGGCTGAGGACAATGCCAGGAAAGCTAAAAGTGCAGTGAAGACAGTTCTCAGCACCATCGCTGCGCTGCTGGATCAACTCGGTGATACTCTATTTGTTTTGAACATAAGCCATAATGGACTTGCAGACAGCTACAAACATCCAAAGCAATAATCATGGAAATGGCAGAAAGCAAAATCTATGTTGTTGAATATATTTTCTAAAACTGTACAAAGAAAAATTCTGATGAAAGTTTGTGGGTTTATTTTGGCTAAAACAGTGGTCAAATATTCTTGCCTTTCCAAAATCATTTTTAATGAAAGACAGTTCACCCCAGATTGGAAATGTGTAAAAATAAGTTAAAATCTAACTTCCAATTGTGTATGTTATAGGAAACATTGACAAAGTGGACCTGAGCAAACTGAACCAGATCGACGAGTCTCTGAAACGTGCCAAGGGTAAGATGGTGGACAGCGAGCTGGACAGGAAGCTGGCCGAGCTCAATGACGTGGCACGGACACAGGAGGACATGATCAGCGACTACGACCGGCAAATCCGCGAGATCCGAGCCGACATCCTCAACCTGGAAGACATCAAGAAGACACTCCCGGACGGCTGCTTCAACACTCCATCGATAGAGAAACCATGAGACACACCACCACCACCCATCACAACCGTAGTTTTTACCACTTTACAGACTGTTCTCACCTCAACACTTCCGGGACACTTCCAAGTTTTTTAGTCTTGGATGATTTTCTTCACCTGTTGTTTTTCTGCTGCACAAAACGTACCTTCTTTCAGCCAAAAACACATCTTTCTCTTCTCTAAGCCACTTTATCTGATGTCAGTTTTTCTGTTTAGCAATTTGCAAGACGCCATTTAAGAGCTCACCATTTTTTTTGACTGAGAATAAAAACAAAGCCAGTGAATTTTAAAGCCACAGTTCCTCGTCGTGATGCAGTAATGTCAATGTAGCTGTGGTCTAAATATTTCGTGTTTTCGATCATCAATCTTATTTTAGCAGCTCTTTTAGTTACATTTGTGTTCTATTATTTCTTTTTTGTGGTCTCAACTTGTTCACCCCATCTCCAATTGCCTTTCTAGAAAAATGACTGAAGTAGTTTCTGCCACATAATATATATTTTTTTTTACAACTTTTCAATTGCATTTGCCAATTTCTTCCTACAATAAAGTGGTGATGGGAGAACAGAACAGTACAACCACAAACCCGAAGTGACTGCATTCAACAACATTTTTCCGCATATTTTTTTTCCGGCAGCCATCTTGTTTTTTGTTTTATTTTTCCACTTTTTATCCCACAAGCAGTGTTTTCTTTGCCCGCCCACAGACTGACCACACAGTGAAGGAATTCTCATCTTTCTTTCTGTTTTTGTTCTAAAGCTACTCACCCCCAGCACGAGCAGAAAGAGTGTCATTTTGAATGCAGTATTTAAGATCAGTTGGATTAATCTTGCCTTTTCAAGAGACTGAAAATGTGTTTGTTACTCATTTGTGCAGATGTCAAATTGAAACAAGAGACACTAGTGGAGCCTTCTAAATGGTTAGCAATGCTTTCTGAAACATAAAAAGAGAAAACATATTTCATCGATCAAACTTTTTTAGTCCAGAATTGGTCATCTGCACATTGGGATTTTTTACAATATATATTTTTCGGTCTCTGCTGAGTGTGTTCTGTCATTTCAAACTGTGGTTGGTCCTTTTAGTTTTTTGTTTTTTACATTGCTAAAACTAACACTGACTTCAACTCCATTCAGCAGTTCAAAAACACTATGCAAGTTTGTACATGTTGCGTAGCGGAAACTTTATCTGATACACTGGTGCTATTAATAATTATTATTATTTCAAATGTTATATTTTGTGTGAATGATTTTATGATATGATCTGACAGTGAGAAATTATTGTTTTTTTGTGTGTAAATATATGCGTAAAGAAATGATTCAGGATTAGCTAGGATTAAACAGCGAAATGCCGTCAGCTCATTTTTACTACTTTACAGTCCATCGAAGCCAAGTTCAGATAACACTATTTATTTTATCATCGACATCAGACTTCATTTCGGACACATGCATGGTCCATAGTACAGTCATATGAAGGCCAAACTTCAGATTGAGATTCAAAACAGATTAACAAAACACTAATAGATTATTTATTTGCTTCCAAATGTTCTTTCCAAATTTTGTCTTGTTTTTTAAAGATTGCAGGAAATTTCTCCAAATTGTATATCGTTACTGGCCTGGTGTAATTATTGCTGTAGAATTCCCATTAGAGGTTTAGTTAATCTATGTTTTCTGAAACAAAAGTAAACTTTGTAATTGGTTACCATTGTAAGTCTCATCGCCAACCAGGAAAAAAACCTCTAGAGATGTACTTATGTGGTCTGAATTTGGCTTCAAACCTTTGTATTAAGAAATGCATTTACAGTGAATATATATCTGTGGTATGTTATTGTTTATTATATGCTTGCTTGTATACACAGCTGAGTGTTGCCGCATCACACATTGATTTTTGTGGGTTATTAATATGTTGTTTTATTGACAGATTCATTCTATTTTAAATAAGTCCTGGCTCACTTTGCCTGCATATTCTCTATGAAATTATCACTGGATTATAAATTCCACCACAATTTGTAACCATGTAATGTTAAATTGTTTTTACAATAATGTCATCTGAAGCAGAGTCGTTGATGTTCTCATGTCATTCTTGTTGGTACTATATGTTTTAGGTTTAAATCAGGTCCTTAAAACCAGACTTGAGTCCATTCAGACAGTATTTGAAATTACATTGTTTAGTTCTGGAGCCAGGCCCAGCATGGCCACCTCTATTTTTAATAAAATCTTGCTCAGTGGCACCAACTAGCTCACTGTCGGGTGTATTTCTTTCCATCTCTTGCACTTGATTCATATGAGGCAAACCTGAGCAGAGCCCTTGGTTCTGTACTGTGGTAGGCTGGAAAAGAACTTCATCACTAATTACCACTTACTCACTAATTGCCTAATAAAGTTATGATCTCCCGGGTGAAACACAAAAGTGCAACAGTATCTGAGTAGGACTGGTGTAAAAAGTGGACATAGCCTTTATACTGTTGTTATGACTTTGTAGTTTATTACATGCATTATGCAAACTTAAACCATACATGCATAAGTATATACATAATATTAATAATAACACTATTATTATTATAAACTATGTCATATAAAATAGTTATTTGCAATTGGCTCCTATTTAAAAAATGGCTTTAAAAAAATGCTTAGTTTCCCAAAGCACCGGAAATCCTTTAGGAAGTAGAGTCCTGTTGCCAGGTAACCAGCTCCCGCGCCGTCAACAGAGGACTACAAACATGTCTGTGATAAAAGAAGACAGGAGGAAAAAACTAGTGCTCAGACCGTAAGTTCTCACTTTTTGTGCTGTTAGCAAACGCAAGCTAAGTGGCTAACCGGGTTCATGGTTTATACACTGTAGCTCCTCCAGAAACGTGTCGGTGTCAGGGCTGACCCAGAGCAGGCTGACGGCCAGCAGAAGGAGCTTCAGTCTGGGAGCGGCCAGCAGGGTCCTGGACAAGAGCTCCGTGCCCACTCCCAGACACAATGTCCGGGTAATGGTCTAAAAACTAGTGATGGAATTGCAACATTGAAAAGACCTTACAGATAGCTTTTTTATGTTATATTATTTAAATTGCTGCAAGTTCTAATATGTTTGAAAGTATTTTTTTTAGTTTTTGCATTTAAAAGAAAAACCCAGATATTTTACATACAGTGTGCCGTTTTTATCTGTGGTTTTGCAGGTGTTGGATGAAGAGGGGAATGACGTCACTCCCCAGCCTCTCCACCAGGTGGAGTCAGGAGCAGCTCCATTTAAAAGCAGTCGGTTCTTTCTGGATGAAATCTCAGCAGGACTCAGTATGGACCAGATGACCACCACAGGCAGCAGCTTCAGCCTGCCCTTCTTCAGGTAATACACTTACAGGCAGCTCTCTATATTACTCAAACACAAGTAAAACTCTACTCAGCATAAAGAGACTAAATATCTTATCTCATATTTTACTTATATGTGGAACTTGCTGAGAATGTTGTTAATTGTTTAATTCTATTTTAAGCAGCAGCAAGTTCTCCAGTCAGTCCTCCATCGACTCTGTGAATCTAGAGACAGAGGAGGGACTCTCCAAACTGTCCATCCACCTGCCAGGTTCACTTCTTTAACAATATACTCTATTCCTTTATAAATAATAACAAATAATGAATATGAATAATGAATTAAAAATAACAATAAAAAAGGATAATCAGGGCTTGATATTAGCACTAGCCAACTAGCCAAATGCAGGTAGATTTTAACTGTGGTTGGTAATAATACACAATAATACATTCACTCTCACTACCCACCTCGTCCAGTTGGATTTTACTGCATACCTTGTACATTTGAACTTTGTCCCTTTATATGCATAACATGTGGACACAGTTTATATTACCTCATAATAATTAAAGGGGTCTAATCAAAACATCAACACACACACACACACACTAACTATAAATCCTACTTTTAGAGCATTGTTTAGGTTTATGACACACAGATAACATGTAAATTGTGGCCAGTAAATATCTTTGGGTGGTAACTTTTGAAGAAAAGTGAATGTCAATCCCTGTGCATTATAAATATAGACATAATTCAGTAATAATGAATTCAATTATTAATACATTTGTACTTTTGTGGAGTACAGGTTATGCTGACTGTAGAACTGCTTTGGACTTTTGAAGAATTAAAATGACTTAAACAGCAAAGTGTTTTTTAGCTGAATTGTCTAATGTGTTGTTTCCGTTCAGATTTTCAAGCTAAAAGAGCCCCAGTGAAAGAGGAGGTACCTGAACATCCTCCGAATGAAGTCATAGACGTTTACCTCTCTGAGACTGACACCATTTCACTGCTGGATCTACCGCCTAGATTTGTGTCCACAGAGGCCGATCATGCACAGATCATAATGTGAGTAATTTTTTCTTAGTATAAAATAATGGCCCTGTTTAAAGGTCCTATATTGTGCTTTTTTAACATTTCACGGTCTATTTTGGATACATTTAGGCCACCATTTTACATTTTGCAAAATCAAACACACAGTATTTATCTAATACCATCTGTTTTGTGGAGCTCCCATTTGGACTCAATGGGAAACAGTCTGATTAGACTCCTGTTCCTGTTTCAATACAATAACAAACCATTTGTGCCAGTTTTCGGGGGTTACTTTTTACTTCTTTTGGGATGCACCCTCACAGCCTGAACACACACGTCTTCTTCAATCAGATATGTTTTTGAATGGTGGTGGCAACAATGCTTCACTGGGGCAGGAGCACTTTGGTCAATCCGTTTTCAGCTCTTCGAGAGGACTTAAGCTCAACATAATGAATTACTCAAACAAAACACAACTGATTAAAAACTCAGAAAAGTACATTTTGCATAATATTGGACCTTTAAATGTATTTCTTTGTGTTTGTGATTGCAGCGAGAGGAATAAGAATTATGCAGAGGTGTGTAAGAACAGAGTGGGCAATGAGAAATATGTGGACCGTGGTGTGCAGACTCTAGATCCTCCTTCAAAACACAAACAAGTTCAGAGCCAAAGTGTCAACATGGCAGACTCTGGTAAGATGAATGAACCCTGAACTTATTTGCTTCTAAACAGAGAAAGATCGGAGTAGTCCTTAAAAGTTAGCCTTCACAGCCAGACTAACACCAGTCAGGCTGTACGGCATCTTATATTGAATGTCTGCCATACATTTGTCCTCTTGTGTGGACTGTCTTCAGGTACGTTTGTGTCTACATGGGAGATGTTTGACACACTGTCAGGTCCGGGGCAGGAGGAGTCTGTGAAGGATGGGTCTGAGGTGGACCAGGCTGATATTTCTGAAGGAGCTCTGGTGTCCAGCAGAGCAGACAGGAGCACCTCACTGGGCAGCTCCAGTGAGACAGGTGATATGTACACAGGGCTCTACTGGATAAACAGCTACAGCTATGATTAAACTCATCAAAAAAGATTAAACTGACCAGGGGCCCGAGCGCAGGTTTTCTTTGTCTTGGTTTAGATCAGATTTAGGGATGAGTCTCAGTATAGACCTTATTTAGACATGGTTGACGTAATTCCTGATCAGATCAAGATTAGTCCTCAATTTGACCTTGGTAAGTGTAGGTTTAGAACTTAGGTAGCGTTGTGTGAGTGTGTCTGAGTGTGTGTATGTGCGTGTGTGTGTGTGAGTGTGTATGTGTGTGCGTGTGTGTGTGTGTGTGAGAGAGTGTGTGTGTTTGTCTGTTAGAAACTTTATGCAAAAAATTACTTGGATTAAATTTTCAGGGAAGGTCAGAAGTGACACAAGGAACAATTTATTTTGAGAGCGATCCAGATGACCATCAAGAAGTATTGCACAAATCTGGATGACATTTTCAGGGAAGGTTGACCAGATAAAAATCTTGGTTTAGCCCTTTGCTCAATCCCAGTTTAGACCTTATTTAAACCTGGTTTGGTGCTAGAAAAGACATGGTTTGGTCCTGGTTTAGACCTGGTTAAGACATGGACCGTCCAGTGGGCCACTTGAGCCTTCTGGACCCAGTTCAGTTGCACTGGATGCACTGCCTAATGCTCTCTGTGTTGATTAGCAAACATATAATACAAAAACAGATACAGGGTGCATTAAATCAATCAATATATTCTGTTAATCACTGATTCCCTTTCAGAAAGTGTTACAAGCTCGATGAAGGACCTGGATGTGTTTGAGCCCAGTGTGAACGAGGTCGACCTTCAGTTAGTGATGATGTCAGACAGTTTTCACCACAGTCTGTTAGTGATGGAGAGGAGCATTGTGGCAAACACTGTCCAAAGCAAACTGGCTGCTTACAGACAACTGCCTGTGTTACAAGGTACGGATAATATACAGTATCAGTGTGGCACATTGTATTCACAGTGTTTAATGAGCTTTTTTGAGCTTCAGACCTACTTGATGTTGAGGTATTCTTAGACATGAGTGGAGTTTGCATGTTATCCTCGTGTTATTGTAGGTCCTCCTCCACCCACCGCCCAAAGAAATGCATGTATCATTTGAACTGGTGCCTCTAACTTTCCCCCAGTGAAAGAATGTGAAAGTCAGACCTGTTACTGGTTATTGTCTCAATTTCAGATTCATAACACCTGAAAAAGCCTCTTACTAAAGCTAGCACTCTTGTCTTCTATCAGACCCTGATGTTGCTCCATCATCTGAAGATGTAGAACAGGAAGCCTTAGACTCTGAGGTGTCTGGTCCATCTCTGGTCCACCTGTGGTCCTTCACATGTTTACTCACTCAGGGACGAAGAGTCAACAGCATGGCCTGGAACAAGAAGAATCCGGTATGCAATCAAAATTTAGGATAGACAATGAGTCAATTGAGTACACATGTTTAAATACAGCACATATGTTTAAATACAGCACACATGTTTAAATACAGCACACATGTTTAAATACAGCACATATGTGTAAATACAGCACATATGTTTAAATACAGCACACATGTTTAAATACAGCATACATGTTTAAATAAAGCACATATGTTTAAATACAGCACAGATGTGTAAATACAGCACATATGTTTAAATACAGCACATGCAAATGGCTGTGTTTTATTTTACCAGACGTGGATATTGCTTTAAAAACTGAGATTCAGTTCACAGCACATTTTAACACTTGAAGACTAGAACACATTTTCTATTGACACAAATCTAGGTATTTTCTATCAAGACACAAGAACCACAAGTTTCTATAGTCTCACTTTTTAACCAATATCTGTTTATTACAAATATATATGGTGATGATAACAGTCTATAATAGCATGTATAAAACACATGGTCATGTGGCAGGACCTCTTGGCTGTTGGCTATGGAGAGTCCGAGTCCAGTTCTACTCCTGGTCTGGTCTGCTGCTGGTCCCTCAAAAACACCGCTGTAAGACTCTATGTTTCGTATTCAAATCCAGTCATATATTCAGTTGTATTAAAATGCTGTTTGTTGTTCTTAGTGGCCGGAGCGAGTGGTGTATTGTGAGAGCCCTGTGACAGCTCTAGACTTCTCCTCTAACAGTCCCACTCAGCTGGCTGTGGGCATGATGGATGGGACTGTGATGATCTGTAGTGTACATACTCAACACAGCAGCACACAGTCTCTCAGCAGCAGGTCAGTCTACATGATACAAATGACGATTGCATCCCACATTTCTATAGTTATAATGTATCATATCTCTTTAATAAAGAACTAATATGTTGTTTCAAAATACCTGTCTTTGAAAGTACCATGAGACCACTAAGCCAAGACTAAACCAGGACTAAACATGAGTTCAACTAGGATAAAACTAAGCTCTATACCAGTCTAAACAAAACTTGGCTTTAACCAGGACTGAGCCAGCACTAAACCAGGTCTAAACCAGGTCTAAACCAGGTCTAAACCAGGTCTAAACCAGGTCTAAACCAGGTCTAAATGGGTTGACATGGCTCAGTGGTAGAGTATTAAAATCCTGCTCAACTGTTGTTGTGTCCTTGGGCAAGACACTTAACCCACATTGCCTTTGTATGAATGTGGTAGTGTGGTTGTTTGGTGGTGGTCAAAGAGACTATTGGCACAGAATGGCTGCCACATCTCTGTCAGTGTACCCCAGGGAAGGTGTGGCTACCGAAGTAGTTTACCACCACCAGTGTGACTGTGGAGTGAATGAATAATATATGTGTAAGCCATTATTATTATGAAATCTCACCTGTCATCATAGATTTGTCTTTTTTGACTATTAGATTGTATTGTGTATTGTTTGCTAAGAATTTGAACACACCTACATAATAGGATTTTTACAACATAACACCTAAGCAAGCCTACAAATCTAAAAGGTGAATATTATACATCACAGAATCTGTAAAATATATATTTTTTAGTCATATCACCCATACAACCCAATCTCTCACACTATTAACCCAGTGGTATAAATGACCTGTTGTATTGATAGAGAAGTTTGTCCACAGTGGATGCACTCAGAAGCACATTGATCCGGTCCTTCAGCTGAGGTGGACAGTTCAGGAGGTGAGTCTGAGGGAGGATAAGGATGAGGCTCTGGTCTCTGTGGCGGCTGATGGAAGGATCTGCAAATGGTTCGTGTCCAACAACGGACTGGACTGTACAGGTATGCTCTACACTAAGTATCACATTTGACATTATATTATGTATACCGTATTTTCCGCACTATAGGGCGCACTGGATCAGTCAGACAAGTCAGTCAGACAAGTCAGTCAGTCAACCTTTATTAAACGCGTTCACAATAACCATCAACCAAAACACAGTCTGATACCACTAAATAAATAATAATAAACACTAATAATAATACACTACTAATATTACAGTGAAGCATAGTACCGGTAGGTATTACTCCGCGACGCTCCTGACTCCCAGAGTTTTGTAGTTTACTGAAGTCGTACCAAAACATTTTGACGGAGCGCCTTGAGCGCCGTGTGACACAAAATCGCTTGGAGGTCAGTAAACACAACCAGAATTAATCCATATATAAGGCGCTCCGGATTATAAGGCACACTGTTGGTTTTTGAGAAAATTAATAAAGGCTTTTAAGTGCGCCTTATAGTGCGGAAAATACGGTATGCTTTAAGTATTTAGACAAATGAATCTGTGATAAATGTGGGTAGACTTTCATTTTGGCTAGGAACATAATGCATTAGTTATACATACAGTGTCTTGCCCAAGGACACAAGAGAAGAATTACCTGAAGCAAACCACCAATACTGATGAATGAGAATATGTCAAATCAGGGCCTTGCACAGTTCACTCATGAAGTCACATTTAAACAGACACTCAAAAATAAAATTGGATTTCAGCAAAAAATCCGACTTGAGCATTAAGGCCTGCAGTCTGAACGTAGCCTTATATAGTGCTTTTCTAGACACTCAAAGATGATTTACAATTTCATGCATTTTTCAGTCACTCCTCAGTCACACTCAGTGGAGGAAACGTGGCTGCCATTCTGTGCCTACAGTCCCTCCTGACCACCACAGTCACACACATTCATACATGGCCAGGTTGGGTAAAGTGTCTTGCCCAGGGACACAATGACAGTATGTGCTCGGCTGTGAAAGCTTATCTAACAGCCGGTCTGGCAAAAACAGGTGCATTTTGTAACGTTTGAGAGTACATTTGGTGATAGCTAATCCAGGTTAGCAAAACAAAACAAAAATGATGGAACATTTTGAAGTTCTAAGTGGAACCGTGGTGAAATCAGATGACCCAGTAGTTGATGTTTTGCTGCTGCAGACATGATGAAGCTGAAGAGGATGAAGAGCGGTAAAAAGCACTTGGCAGGAAACAGAGCGGGGACTAAACCAGAGAACATACTGTCAGCGCTGACACCTGGACTGTGTTTTGACTTCCATCCAAAGGTAGGCGTTTTTCAAGGCTGTTAAAACACAATTTATTTTATGTTTGCAAATGAATCTGTTTTGTAACCTATCAGGAGTCTGGGGTGTACCTGGTCGGGACATGGGAGGGCCTCATTCACAAGTGCTCCTCCTCCAACACTCAGCAGTTCATGGACACATACAAGAAACACTTTGTAAGTACTATGATTGTCTGTTTTTAATGCAATGTTGAGGACCTGAAGATTCTGAGCACATAATAAATGCAATTCTGTGACTAGAGAGAGAGAAATATTTGCCAATTAATGACATTAGATGCAGAATACTCCAACTTCTTTGAGACATGTTGCTCCCATCAAACCCAGAATCCGCAGGTCAGATTTTCATAGTCCTGGTTTAGGTTTTCTTAGGCTTGATATAGTACTGGTTTAGACCTTGTTCATGCCTGGTTTAGACCTGATTTAATCTTAGTCCTGTTCATGGATATCCTGGCCAGCCGTGACTAACTCTTTTCTTGTTCTATACAAAGATGTTAGTCTGGTCTCTCATTGATTGCATTCAATTTCAAGGGCGGGGTTTACGACATATTGTAAAACAATCAGAGAAATGCCAAAAAAGAGACGCTGTTGTCAACAAGGAAGTCATGTTAGCACAGCTGCAGACTTTAAACGGCTTGTGAATGGTCCGTCTGCAGTATTTCCGAGAAATGAATCGCTGTGAGTAAGAGATCAGTACGCCAGGCTAGTTTATGGACGCATTATTTGGCCCCTGTAGCAAATTCAAAAGATATTTTGTAAAATGAGATTTGTTAATCATTGCATTGTTTTAATAGCCTTTTTAACCCACCTTTTTTTTAAATTGGACTTATTGTAAATATGTGTGTGTGTGTGTTGTCTGTCAGTGCCCGGTGAGCTGTGTGTGCTGGAGTCCTCTCAGTCCTGATATCTTCCTGAGCTCTTCTTTAGACTGGAGTGTACAGTTGTGGAAGCGGGACCAGTTCACCCCTGCTTTGAGCTTCAGCTCCAGACAGAGGGGTGTCTTGGATGTCAAGTGGTCCCCAAAGAGAGCTACTGTGTTCGGGGCGGTCAGCGAGGCCCAGCTGGAGATATGGGATCTCCAGCACAGCATGTGAGTGAACTATCACATCACTTACTCTTAAGAATATACATGGGAATACTAATATGGTAAGAGTGGTAATAAACTGGCAATTTTATAGTAATTATGGTTCATTCATAAGTGATTTGTATGTAATCACCAACCCTAACCATAAGCTACCTATAATTACTAGGTTATTCTATATTGCATTACTATTCTGTTACAGTGCTGAATACATTGCATACAATAAAATACAATTAAAAGGTAATTCAATTTTATTTATTTAACCACAATGACTATGTAATAATAATGAATCATATTTTATTTCTAGCCTTATTCCTCCCCAGTTAGTATTAGCACATGCTTTAGTTGAGAGGGGCCTGTTACCAAAAAATGGTATCTTGTTTTAGGAAAGATAACTGTAAAAATATTGGTAAAGTTACAGTAGTATAGGGGACCTGTACCTTTGTGAAATACTCATTTCAGCCACAAGGGGGAAGTAAAGAAATAAACGATTCAGTTTTGCAGAAGTTATGTGCATTCAGAGTACTTTACTTTTAAAATAAATTAAAAAATTAAATAAATTCAATCTTTTAAAGTTTGATGGTCAAGACAGAATATAACATAAATACATTTTGATCATATTTATAATACAATCAAAAGCATTCAAATCTAAAATAACTACCTTCACACACTGAAAAGGGTATAACCCAATACCATCATTATACGAACATTACATATTTTGAAAATCGTGATAGGCACTTGGCGCTCCATGATGACTATTTTTGAAGTAGGGATTGGAGGTTTGGTAAAAATATAATCACGATTTTATTAAGATCGGTTCTTATAACCTACTAATTCATTCTGTACATCCAATCCAGCGTTCATCATAAGACTTAATACTATTTATTTCCCTTTTTTATTAATATAAACACACATTGTTACAGTAAAAATGAGAGTCATTGTCCTTGTTTCATGTGATTAAATTGTGTTCATGTTGTTTGTCAGTCTGGACCCGTTGTTGGTACACTCGGCCACTCCCTCGGTCAGCCTGACCACTCTCCTTTTCACCACACACACAGACTGTGTCCTGGTGGGGGACGGTGCAGGACAAGTGTCTGTGTATCTGCTCAACAACTTCAACACCACACCAGGACAACAGGTGACTACCACATACTGTATTTTTCATCTATTAAAATTAATTCAGATGTGATGGGGTGTGAAAGGACATTTTGGGTGAAAACATATGAGCTCTTTTTGCCATCTGTTTATGAGACCATTATCTTCAGTCACATGAGATAAGACCTACAACCCGGTGTGGTTTAATTCTGAAGTGGTTCTTTCTTTCAGGTGGAGGTTTTAGAAGACATCATCTGCTCTGCTGCTTCTAGATGAACATCATGAGCTTTTTTAGCAACATAAGTGAACTACACTGCTCAAAAAAATAAGGGAACACTAAAAATAACACATCCTAGAATGTGCTGACAACAAAATCACACAAAAATTATCAATGGAAATCACATTTATTAACCCATGGAGGTCGGGATTTGGAGTCACACCACAGGCTGATCCAACTTTGATGTAATGTCCTTAAAACAAGTCAAAATGAGGCTCAGTGTGTGTGGCCTCCACGTGTCTGTATGACCTCCCTGCAGCCCGGGCATGCTCCTGGTGAGGTGGCGGATGGTCTGGGCCAACCGCACCAGCATATGGTGTCACAAGGGGTCTGGATCTCATCTCGGTACCTAATGGCAGTCAGGCGAGCACGTGGAGGGCTGTGCGGCCCCCCAAAGAAATCCCACCCCACACCATTGCCATGTTGCAGGCAGCACAACGTTCTCCAGGGCGTCTCCAGACTCTGTCACGTCTGTCACATGTGCTCAGTGTGAACCTGCTTTCATCTGTGAAGAGCACAGGGCGCCAGTGGCGAATTTGCCAATCTTGGTGTTCTCTGGCAAATGCCAAAC
>JAVQKC010084748.1:0-19540 GCA_036025475.1 Philypnodon macrostomus | reverse complement strand
GTCCTTCAACCAGAGGGTTGGTGGTTCGAGTCCCCATCCGAGCGCACACTGTCGTTGTGTCCCTGGGCAAGACACTTAAGAATGAATGTGGTTGTGTGATTGGTGTTTGGTGGTGGTCAGAGGGGCCGTAGGTGCAAACTGGCAGCCACGCTTCTGTCAGTGTGCCCCAGGGCAGCTGTGGCTACATAAGAAGCTTACCACCACCGGGTGGGACTGTGGAGTGAATGAATAATGTAATGTAAATTGTCTTTGAGTGTTGAGAAAAGCGCTATATAAAACTAATGCATTATTATTATTATTACAATATCATTATTTATTACATTAAGTATTGAATTAGGAGCTAAAACCACTCTTATTCAAATAAATGTGACTGAGTAGATGCAACTCTCTGGCACGGAATCATAGAAATAATGGATTTAATAAACATATGCAACATATATTGAATACATAGCAATACAGTAAATAAATAACATGTGCAACAGTAATGTAAATCGTGAACAATAGTGGAACGTGCAGAAAGAGGAAGCCTCATGCACTTAATGCACGTCTAGCCATTAACAGGAAAAACTCTCTTGTGTGTTATCCAGCTACGCTCACATTGCTATTGATCAACATTCACTTTGCTCTCTGAATACTTGCGGTAATCACCATGACTAAACCAGATAAATATTGCATCTTGGTCCAAATTGAGTGTGTGTGTGTGTGTGTGTGTGTGTTTGTGGCTGCTCTGACCCTCCCTCACCATCCATAACCACAACAAATCTATCACAATCAAAATGTCAATTAGGTTCTGAGGCACCCGGCTGTGACAGGCACTTACTGTAAAAATGAGTACAAATTGATAAGAAAACAGTGCATGATGGTATTATGAAAACTAATGGTGTGTCTCCATGCTGTAGTCCAGTCTGTTTTTCATCAGGGGAACCATATTTGTATCGGTCATCATAATTAGGATGTAACTTCCTGGTCTGGTTGAAAACTGTTAGGCCAATTTTAGTAATAAAATCTGTCTGTGGAGTATTATTTGATGCTATTTTTGGCATTTTGGTGTCCATTTTGTATACAAAGCATTTATTGTCATGCACACACACACTCCACAGAGACCCGCTGTAATATAACATTTTGGAACAAACATAATAATGGCAGTTGAAAAAGCACCATGCAACAGCCCCAGCAACAACAACAATAACAACAACAAAAGAAATATAACTATACAGGGATATAAAGTGTGTACAGAAAATGAATGCACTTTTTAGTGATCACCCCATTTAGGGCCTTACCTAGTGTTTGAGAACCATATAGACCTGCAACCCTCACTGAAATAGGGGAGTTGTGTGTCTTATAGGATGTGTAACAACAAACAACACTTTGAAATGCAATATGTTCAGAGTAATTATTTGTATACAAAAACGGCTTCATATGAGTGTAGTGATGGTTTAACATTTGCTTGGATTGGTCATTGGGCTACTGTGATTTGTATGAATGATAACAGTGCATGATGGTATAATGAAAACTAACGGTGTGTCTGAACTTCTGAAACTGTGAGCTTGTGTGTGTGTGTCTCTGTGAACTGTCTCTCTCCTGTAGGGCTCACTACAAAGCACTCTCTCAGTCTGTCATTGGAGGCACATGCCATGAAACATTGATGCAGAAGCCTGTGAAAATCCTCCACACACTGAAGGCTAATAGAGAGCTGCAGAAAGAACTACTGTGTCATAGTCTGTGTGAGCTATTAAGCTAGGTCCATACATCTATATTGTTGCATTCTGTATAGCATAATTGATAGTCTTTGGACAGTGAGAGGAAGCAGGAGTACCCAGAGAAAAAAAAACACTGTAACCACTGTGGGGAGGACATGCAGACTCTAAAGTAGTAAGGAAACGCAAATGAATATGAGAGTAAAACATTGACTGTGTCAGACTACGAACTGGACATCTTCTAGGGTGTACCATACCCTGCCTGAGGCCCATAGTTGCTGGGATACACATAGCCGGATCTAGAGTGGACAAGTCACTTATGCATACATTGATATACAGTTACTTTCAAATTAAATTGTTATAATAGCTACTGTTACTATACACTATGTCCATTGATGAAAGGTTAAAGATGTCACAGATTATTTGACAATGACACACTATGATAATTTTCGACCACTTATTCTTTATGGGGCATGACACTGTGGAATCAGCAGCTTTGGCCGAGAGGTTGGCTACAATGGGACAATGGACCGTTAATGGCAGGTCTTACACTCACAGATGATGACCATTCATACACTAGGGGCAATTTAAATGTGCAAATTCATATCTGAACCAGATGTCATTCTCTCACTGTATAATGACATTTTAGAAAAAGTATAGTCAGATCAAACTTTTTTTGTCAATTGCGTTGTTTAATTTGATTGACAGATTATGAATTAGTCAAGGTAATTCTTACTTGTGAACTCTATTTTGCCCCTAGTAAATGAATGAGAGTGAATGGTAGTCTGTATGTCTCTGTGTCCCTGTGACTAACTGGCCATTCCCCTGCCTAAAGCCCATAGTCGTTTGTTGTTTCAGGTTTCAGTCACCTGCAAGCCCAAATGGAAATAAGTGGAAAAAAAAATAATGAAAAAAATAAAATAATGTAATGTGTAAATGTAATGTTACAGTGTGTTTTGACAGGTATTTATGGATAATTTTGCATCATGTTAATCAAAAGGTTTGCCACACTGCCTCTATCTACCGGAGCATTGATCTCCTGTGATAGTAATGTGGAATGAGCAGTTTTGATGTGGGCTAGACCTTGAGAGAAATATTTTTATTCATGAAATTGAAAACCGGAAGAGTTGTGAATGCTGAATTGAGCAGGCTTAGACACAGCTGCAGATAGAGGCTTAGCTCAGAACAAATATTTATGGAGTGCATATAAAGTATACACTATGGAAAGGTTGTTCAAAATCTTGCAAATTTACTGTTATCACAATGTCATATCACAGTATATGTCGATACTTTAGTCTTGGTTGAGCTCGGGTTTGGTTCTGGTTTAGTCCTGTATGTATGCTGTATGTCAAAAATGTACTTTTTCACATACATGCATTTTTTTACAATAATGTGGCTACATGATGGCTGCTGCATCCGAAGTTTTCATTGCTATAGTGTCATGGTCTTCCATCAGTTTAGTCCTGTTTTAATCAGTTTTTATTCATAGTTTTGTTCTGGTTTAGCCTTTTTCTATTATCATGCAGGCCTTTACTTTATGTAGTTTACATTTCTTTGTTTCTGGCTGTATACTTACGTCATGATGAGCGTCTCCTCTCCGGGCTCTCCAAGCACACCGTCCACAAACAGAGGTGAGTTGGTGAAACTGTACTTGTTCCATTGTCGTCCATCATCTAAACTCAACCTGTAAAACAGAAACAGCATTTAGTCTGGTTTAGTCCTGGTTTAGTCTTGATTTGGACCTGGTTTAGTCCTAGTTTAGTCTTGGTTTAGACATTGGTTTAGTCCTGGTTTAGTCCTGGTTTAGTCTTGATTTGGACCTGGTTTAGTCCTAGTTTAGTTTTGGTTTAGACATTGGTTTAGTCCTGGTTTAGTCCTGGTTTAGTCTTGATTTGGACCTGGTTTAGTCCAGGTTTAGTCCTGGTTTAGTCCTGGTTTAGTCTTGGTTTAGACCTGGTTTAGTCTTGGTTTAGTCCTGGTTTAGTCTTGATTTAGACCTGGTTTAGTCCTGGTTTAGTCTTGATTTAGACCTGGTTTAGTCCTGGTTTAATCTTCATTTAGACCTGGTTTAGTCCTGGTTTAGACCTGGTTTAGTCTGGGTTTAGTCTTCATTTAGACCTTGGTTGAGTCTCTAATCTGAACTGGATTCACTTTCGTTATTTGTCAGAACTCAGCCTGTAGCACATTGTTTAGCTCTTGTTTAGTCCTGGTTTAGTCCTGGTTTAGTTTCAATTGAGTTCTGGTTTAGTTTTTGCTAAGCCCTAGATTTTAACTGAGTTAGTGCAAGTTTAGTCCTGGTTTAGTTCTGATTTAGTCCTGGTTTATTTTTTAATTTAGTTCTGGTTTAGTTAATGTTAAGCCCTAGTTCATATTTGAGTGAGTGCAGGTTTAGTCCTGGTTGAGCCCACTGTCGCCCTTCGTCAAAACACAAACATGATCTCCCTGAGGACCTGCTGATCTCTCGACAGTGTGCAAAACTAATGACCCTGAAAACTGTCCAACAACTTCATTTCATATTCAACACACCGGGCTGAGACCCAGTCACAGAACAATGATCATTACTGCTGCACATGAGGAAGGTGATATTCAATGACATATGACACATTTTCCAACTAGCTAGGGTTTAGTCCAGGTTTAGATATGATTTAGTCCTGGTTTAGTTATGATTTAGTCCTGATTTAGTTATGATTTTTTCCTGGTTTAGTCATGATCTATTTCTGGTTTACCCCTGGTTTAGTTATGGTTGAGCATTAGTTTAGTACTAGTGTAGACTTAAAGCTGTTTTGCTTTTGCTTTTCCTTGTTTGAGTTCTTGGCTGACTTTAGTTTTTATTTAGTCTTGGTTTAGCTATGATTTAGAGATCAATTAAGTTAATTACTAATTGAAATAATGTGATCATCTCATATTACAGTTTTGCATTGTGTAGCTCTTAAGAGAATGATTGTAAAAGCCTGACTTTCCACAGTTGACGACTCTACTAACTAGAAAGCCCATGCCCCCGTAGGCCCCGAGACAAACTCATTTGCTTTTGTTTGACTGAGTTAAGACTTAGAGCTTCCTTCGAGGGCATTAGCCGTGCTGTGACAAATGGCAGACTGTCATCATGACTCACCACAGGTGTCGGATGGAGAGCGGAGTGTGTCTTATTGCCACCAGAGCTCCTCCCTGGTTGAGGAATAGCACTGCATACTCCTCAGTGAAGATCTGCAATAACAAAAATAAGACCCAGAACATGAAAATACACATCGGTGGGGCAGAAATTACTACTGTAAGTATTAAGTGATAATTACTAACCAGATGTACTAACAATAAGAGTTATTTATTTTTTTTATTTTTAAAATAGGAACAAACAACATAAACAAAAGTAAATATATAATTGATTCATATTATTAAGCAAAAGTTAAAAAAAAAAATAATAATAATACAAATAAAAATTGTAATTAAGCAAATATTAACGAATAAATAATTTGTTAAAATGTATAATGTAAATGTAATTTTACATTTTGTCAATAGTCTTGACAAGGACTTGTCTGTCACAGTAATACTAAAATGTGATTTTACGGCAGTATTAGCAAAAAAAAAGTCATATATTTTGCGCCGTTTAAGGAATGTAAATTGTAGGTCAAATTGAAGCACTGTGTGGTGGTACATTTGGGCACCATTTTGCATATATTCAACACAAGGGATGTAGGAGAGATTATCTAACATTTCCTTACTCATGCATGTCAAGCAGGAGACCCATGTCCTGTAGCTAAAATTCAGCCACTTTTGCAACTTTGAAACCACATTAAAATTCAGCCAGTTCCATGCATATTCCGACCTCCCGTGGGAATCCTGGCAGACTATAATAGAAATAACAGCAGCCTCCACAGAAACACACCTGCTGTACACTACCTTATAATATTCACTCCAACATAATTATTTTTCATTGCCATGTTCAATCAGAAACAAGCTTGGTAAATTACCAGCGACAAGATCAAGGCGGAAAGGGCCACCCACTCGTGACTCAATCAAATTAACTATATTTTATTTGATTATCGACCTTAAAGAACAGCAGAGAGTGTGCAGTGATTAAAAGGATGGAGATTGGTATTAAGTGAGAAACAGGGGCGTTGTTAGGGGTAGTTTAGGGTGGCTCCAGCCCCCCTATAATGTTAGTAATAAGTCTAAACCATGAATGACAGGGTCTAGACTAAATCAGGACTAAGACTTGAAGTGAACCAGGCAAAAGCAAAAAAAAAACAGGACTAAGTTAGGAATTTAGACCTGGCTTAGACCTCTAAAAGTAGCACAGCAGACGAGCCATTTAGTCCTGGTTTAGAGATCTGAACCCAACACATCCAAGGAGATGATTAGGCCTAGTTTTGTTTAGTCCTGTACTAAACCAGAGATAAGACTAAACCAGATCTAACAAAAAACAAAACACATTCATGATCACATTCATGTTGCTCAGCATTAGGCCACTCCTTCGTCTAAATGTTTTTTAACACAACCGTGAGAAGAGATAATAGAGCAAAAGCTACCAGAAATGTAGTAACTAAAAGACTTCAATGAAATGCTTTTATGAATGTTTAAAAGGCTATATCAGAAAACTAAGGTCATATCATAAAAGATTCACAGTGAAATAAATGTATTCTCACTAATGAATATTATATTTTAAATGTGAACCCAATTAATTAATTACCCAGCCTTAATAATATAATGTACCCTATTGAGCATGTTTGATAGAAAAGGGTAAATGGGCAGCTGGATGTTGGGTATATTTGATTAACATACTTAATTTATCAAAAGTTCCCAGGTGGTGGAACATGAACAATGGTAAGTATATGCTTCTGAAGATGAAAAATATTTCACCAGATTGTACAGAAAAAAAGAAAATATAACATTTCTTTATTGGTCCATTACTAACCGTTCCTGAAAATGTAATCAAAATCAGACCACCTTTTTCTGAATTAGATTAACCCACAAACAAACCAAATTGTGAACAGTGGTAATAAAAGCTGCTGACAAAAATAGTGCTCATATTTGTATGGTATGCTGTCCACAACACCTGTTCACTTTAGTATTTAGATATTCTGTTATATAATATGGCGTCTATCTTATGGAAAATGGTATAGTCTTAAATAAGACCTATAAAGTTCATTACTGTACTATATGTAGCTGTCATCAAGCTAAAGCATAATGTCTTTATTTTATTTCAACAAGTTATGACAGTAGAGTTTCATGTCTTCAGGTTTGAAGTGAATTTGTATTTTATATCTTTTTTTCTGTTTACATCCTCAACAGTTATGCCAGTGGGCCAGAGTCTTACCTGTCTCCATGTGTTTCCTGCATCTGACGTGATAAAGACTGTGACATTGCTGGTGGTCAACTCGGCACCGAAAGATCCTGAATAAAGAGATAAAAGTGCAGAGGAATATTTTTTAGTGCAGATTAAATATGCATAGATCATGGTAAAGAAATGTAAGAACTACTAATACTAATACAAATACTGACTAATACTACTTCTAGGTCATGTACCGGGATGGACACAAAATATACAAAAAAGTACAATTCCCACATTTTGTATCCATCATTCCCAACAAAATAAAGAAGTAAAAAGCGTTGATTTTTGGCTGCCAGTCATCAAAATGAATTCACTTTAGAGATGAATGCCAAATCTATGAGAGCTTATGGGTTGGGTACAGTAGGGGTCCTAACCCTGCAGCACTCTGGACCTGTAATTACACCAGTTGCCAATGTAGAATATGACATTCACACTTTACTTGAAATTAACCAATAAATCCAGATTAGTGCGAGTTTCAGCTGTTGGAGCTGTATTAAGATGAGCTGTGGTGTAATTACATTCATTTAGCCTGTAATTGGAGGCAGGTGGTTCAACATGAGGATGGGACAAAGAGGGCTGCAGAGGTGCGGTTAGTCTCAACTGCCTGGCTTAGCGGCAGTCTGCATTAAAACACAAAAAACTGTAGATACATAAATAAATCTGTTATGAAGTGAAATTATGCTCAGAATCAGAATAAAATGCATTGCCATGTAGGACCTTTTTGCATTATTAAAAACAGAACATGATGTGGTTGGTTGAGGTTTTTATTTCAAATATTAATATGAAGATTACTGAACTCAATCTTGACCAATTACTTAATTGCTGGCTGTCTGATAATTGTTGCTGGATGTCCAGTCAGCATTTTCCCCTAACATGTTCCACTAATGAATCAATAAGTTGAGTTGGTATTTCCATAATCATAATGGAATGGTCAGTAACAAGAAGTCAGTGGTTAAGATATTGTGGACGACTTAATTAGCTTATAGTGTAGGGCTCTCTGGTGACATTTGTTGAACTATACTTTATTGACTGTGGGTTTTAAATAAGATTGACTTTTTTTCAATCAAATAATGGATGCATAATGGAATTTACCAAGTAGAATATGATTGTAGTTATCAGAATGTATTTTTTTATCACAAACTAGTAAAACACACAGTTTTATTAGGGGCGGCAGTGGTGCAGTGGGTAGGCGCTGGCCCTTCAACCAGAGGGTAAGTGGTTCGAGTCCCCGTCCAAGCACATGCTGTCGTTTTGTCCCTGGGCAAGACACTTAACCCACATTGCCCAAGAATGAATGTGGCCAGGTCACCATTGTAAATGAGAATTGGTTCTCAACTGGCTTACCTGGTTAAATAAAGAATAAATAAATATGTATGTCCAAGTAAATATTCTTTCTGTGTATTATGATTGCCCCTTTTTCAGCAAAAAGATAAAAATGTGTCAAAAAAGGTCTTTCACTGCTTCCCTTTAAACCCTTGCGATCAGATCTTATATTCCCGTCACATTGGCCCAAGAAGAGCTGTTTAATTCTGAACGCTTCACAACGGGGCGGCCTCCCACTGTTGTGTGCGTCCGCTTGGCCTTCTTGGGACATCTGAGGCGTGTGCTGATGTGTTATTGACAATGCCGGGCCCATGCGGGAGTAAACATCACTGAGGTGTGAATTCACCTGAGGCACTCCTGGGCACATATTGCACTATTGCTCTGCTCCTGCCTTTCTCGATATATACCCAGACTCGTTGAGACTTTGTTTTTGTTGCTTCCAATGCGTTTTCAGGTTCCTCCTGTCTATCCTTTGGCCATAATGAAAGGTGAAGTGACACATGTGGGTTGTCATATGCCACAGGAAACAAACAATACAAAGACATATCACAAAAGAGATCAATTTTAGTTACATTTACTTGAGAAACTTTTTGACTTGGTAAAATGAGTACTTCAATTTGTATTTATGTATATTTAAGTAATCTTATTTAGAAATAAATAAAATAATAGTTTAAGTTAGTATGAACAATTATATTTGACTGTTTACTGTATACCAAAAAAATCAGATGTTACAACTAATATTCATACATATACGTCATACATAATTTATTATTATATTTATTATTATTATCATTATTATTATTATTATTATTATTATTATTATTTGGGTTTTGAGTTTATTTTTTGCTACTGTTTAGTTGGACAGTGACGTTGAGAGCCAAGATGATCAGGTAAAAGGGGCAATGTGTAAATCTGTCTAAGTGATCTTCTGTCAGTTGTTTGGGTCAATGAATTGTATTTAACCGTGACATACAGTACAAGGGAGAATTCATTTGGTCATCAAGCATCAGGAAGTTCTTTCCAAACAACTTCATGAAAACAATGCTGAAGCAATCAATGCTCTGTTCTATCTCTATGACCAATCAGTGCTACACAAACTACCTACAAAATGTTTGGAATAATTCAGCCTTAGTTCATGAGAACTCAAAATATATTTAGAAAGTCCTCTAACTCATCTCACCAGACGCGATGATGATCCCCGGAGCCGCCTCTTTGCTGGCGATGTTTCCAGATGTGTAGGGATTGGCCGAAACGTGGAGATGGAGATGTAACGAGCAGTACGGCTGTGGAGAGAAAGCTCAATTATTCAACGTCACACTGAGTTCAACTGAATGAATGAATGATTTCATTTTGGTAAATGAAAAAAATTTGTAGAATCAAAAATCTACAATCAAACAAATAAATTATAAATTATTATTATTATTATTATTATTATTATTATTATTATTATTATTATTATTATTATTATTATTATTATTAATTATATTTGCCTACCCTATTTAATCCACATACCTAGAGAATCAGCATTTTACATTTCTACATTATCACCCAGTACTATACATGTTGTGTACCGAGAATATGATCACACATTTTACATAGCATTAGCAGAAAAATCATTAATCATTTTCCTTTTTAAAGCTCTTTTGAAGCTTACCGGAGAAGAACATAGTTTGAAATCATCATTTAGTCACACCCCTAACTGAAACAGCAAACTGATGAACCAAAACATTCCATACAAGCACATCTCTACAAATGTCACAATGTCTTGTGGGCTATATGTTGTATTGCCTATAGTGAATGAATGTGAAAGTGAATGGTGGTAAGTCCATGTCTCTGTCAGGCCCAAAACAAACTGTCTTCTGTCCTGGATGAACCCCGCCTAAGGCCCATAGTTGCTGGGGTAGGCTCCTGCAACTTGCGAAACCTAATAGGAACAAGTGAGTGTCCAATTTGCTCCGCTGAATTTCACCAGCTCACCAAAACACACCAAAACAAATCGCCTGTTACTATGTCTTGGTTGCAAACACTTCTAAGTTTTTATCACAAAGTGCATTTCCCTCTTGGCCGATCTCACCATTAATTCTGATTGGCTTAACCTTTACAGACACAATTCTCATTACGATCCAGTGAAATGCCAGTGGTGCAGCCTGTGTTGTGATGGCCTGTTTCGAGGTTTATTAAAACTCTGACATTTCCAGACAAATAACTGTATAATGTGGGCAGAAGGTGAGGTACAACACTGAATGGCTAATTGGTTTATCAAACATGAGTTATTTTTATGAGCAGTTTGAGTAAAGTGTTAATGTGATAATGCTCCAGTTTGGCGGCACATGGGTGAAGGTCCTAATGGGCCATAGTGTATTGTTGAGTGTAGGCATGTTTCTTTTGTTTAATACAAATATAATCTTGCAAATTTGACCAAAATTTTGACAGAGGTTATATTTCTTCCCCTATACACTCTTAAAACAAACGGTTCTAATAGAACCTTCTGTGGGACTGGACACCCCTCCAGAGACAAATGACAAAACAATTCGATTAATGACCTCAATTCAAAATCATTCAAATCATCTTATTACAATGAGAGGTTATCATAACCATTGAAACAACACTAAAAGTCTAATAAAATGAAGGATGGGGGGAAGGCACTGTAGTGTTTCAGAGTTTGTTGGCCCTATGGGGGCCCCTGTTGGCCGTGTGTTGTATTGGCATGCAGATTGCATTCTTTGAAAAAAATCCTGGATCCAGGCTGTGATCCAGATCACTACCAAAATCAAATCAGTTGTTCCTTGTGTTATTTCTGACCTTCTCTGAAAGAAACAGATCGACAAACGCTACTGAAAACATGACCTCCTTGGCGGAGGTAAAAATTACTTTCATGTAACTAAAAGAGCATTTAGGATTCAAACTAATGTTTAAATGTGAATCTATATTTACTCTATGGAACCCACCAGTTGAGAATCACTGTTCTATTGGTGATCTAGTTTAATTCAACCATCCAGTTTTAACCATTAGGCAAAGCTCAATATATAATTTCCCGCACAAGAGATTAACATATGTTATGTTATGTTAAATTATATTTTGTCTATACACATTATGATATGCTGATGTACGTTGGTGCAAACATTTGTAGTCAGCATTTGTTTGAAAGCTTGAAACACAACTTTAAGGTGCATTATAAACTGAAATAAAATAAAAAATGTCTTTGTGTTTCTGTCAGACACCTCTTTGTTTCTTAAATGTGAGGTCAGCTTATTGGACTGAATCAAAATGGCTGACCTTTCAGCTTACAGCCTCAGAGCGCTCAGCTCTGACGGGCGCTGCTCTTTCAGACTCCAGCTCCTCACTACTGCTGGAGTCAGTCAGCCAGTCAAGGCCTTTTCTTTGACAACATGAAAGCGCATCCACAAATATATTGTTTTATATAAAGTCATGTATGGTGTCTCACCAGACACAGTGATATAGTTTCCTTACAGGTCTAGGGGTTTTCCAAAAGATTATATTTACAATTTACCTTGAGAGCATGGTTTGATAAATGAGTTAACATTAGCTATTGAAATATTATGTATAAATAATATCCTGGGCTAGTGCAAAATTCTATATTTAGCTTGGGTTTATTTATACTCAATTAGTGCTAGATCAGCTAAAAACTACCTTTGGCCACAGCTGCCCTGGGGCTGACTCACTGAGACATGCAGCCACTCGAGAACCACCAAACACACCCATGGCACTGCATTCATAAATAGGCAAGGGGAGGGTGAAGAGTCTTGGCCAAAGACAAAATGGTAGTATGGACTTGTTGGAGCGAGAATCAAAATGAAAACATATCCACCCATATCCAGTAGTATTATACGGCGTTATGTGTGGTCTCTCACCAGCACACAGTGGATGTCGTTGCCCCGCAGGTCTTTGCTGGGGGCCTGCAGCAGCCTCCAGTCTCTGCCTCTGTTGTAGGTAATGTACGTCTTCACCTGGTTGTCTGTCTTTTTGTTGGCCAGAAACATGCCTTTGATTCCCGCCACCTGTGTAATCACAAAGGAAACACGTCACACAATGCACGATAATGATTTTTTTGTATATGTTTTCAAGTCACGTTAAAAATTGAGGACAACAAATTGCATGCCTCGCAGCTACTCAAACACACTCTAAGCTCTTTATAGTCACCAGCAAAATACAAATAAAGCTTTAGCATTGAGTGGGTATCATCGACTGTCAGTGGTGGTCGGAGCAACTAATCAATGTGCTTCTTAAAAGACTGTTGTTAGCGACCCATCAGAAAGGCCTGCGGGACAGTTGAGAAAGTCCACTTTAGTAATTGGCAAGTGCTTCAATCTCCCCTGCAAAAGAGATTTAGCATATCCACCGTTTTGGGTGGCGACCCCAATCAAGACCGTAGATCTGATTCTATCATTGAAGACATGAGCAGCATCACCAGGAGCTCAATTATTTGATTTGAAGATATATGGTTTTAGCTGCTATATTTGCTAAAGGCAATCTTGCACTAGCTCCACACAGGCTTAAAATTGCCCATTGTTGGCACCATGTTATGTCTATTTACAAGCTATTTTTTTTATTTATTTGAAGCTATTCATTTTACAACTTAAAAGCAGCACTTTTAAAAACATTAAAATATAGGCCCACATTACAGCTTACAATGGAAGATCTACATAGAAAGATAAAACCATGTATTTTCAGTCCCTGAGAAGGCCAGTCTCTCCAGTGTCTTTTTCTTTCTGCTTGTTTGGATGAGGTTCAATTCATGAAGTAATATCTATGGTTATTCATCAAAGATAGAAATAATGCACCTCCCAAAAATCCATATCCTTGGCACAATCCCCACCTCCCTTCCCCGAGATCAGCAACTTTGAAACTGCTTCGTATTCAAGTCTGTGCTTTCGGTAGGCCTACAGCAGTTCGCCTTCCAAATGACAAAACACGTTCTTTTCATTGTCACTGCCTCAGAGATCTGAAATATCGATTGGTGCTTATAACACGCTAGAGGTTGGGTCAAAACACAGCTTGGATATGATACAGGCTTTGGAAAGTATGAAAGTGGAGGCACAGAATGTCGGTAGGATGTTCTGGTACAGTGATCGCAGAGCAAAAGCAGGGAATTAAAAACATATACGTCTGCAAGGAGGATATGGGTTAAATCCGTTGTCCGGCTGACTTCCTCACACCATCCAAAACCACAAAATCCAAAACAAGACTAAAATGAGCCTTCACACACACACACACACACACAAAGATAATCAAATTTCCAAAGTAAGAATGTGTTAAGCATTACTAACCAGTTAATTGATCATTCCCATTTTGACTTCAACATTGAGTTATAAATATTACTACATCATATTTAATTCTCAAGTTAAAGCCTTAGGTAAATCAAGGCAATTTTTTTTACAGTCTATGAATTGGGTATCTAGAAACTGCTTCATTAAAATATTGTTAAGCGCATATTCATGAATGCTTTATTTCTCCTAAATAATAGTGTTTAGTGTTTAGTGTTACTACTACATTACCTCGTACAGGTCAACCATGACGTTGCCCTCGATGCCCATGCTGCTCACCACATTCTCCAGAGCCAGAGAGTAGAAAACCCCCGATGTGTCCGATACATACAGGTTGTAGGTTTCATTTTGGTTCCACTCTTGAACTGCTGCCACCACACGGTTATCATCTGTACTGATCACATGCAACTCCTGGAGGAAATATAAGACTGTGCTTTAACATTCATCATCACATATTCAATTTGAGTTCTTCAGCTATTTTAATTATCCTGATAATTCAATTGTAACCACAGTTGAACATGCTCAAATTGAATACTAAATTCAACCTCCCATTTTGTACTTTTATGACGTGAACCACCGTTTACTACTGCTGTAAAGTGTATTATATTGTGTAAAAGCTATTCATTTATTAGACAAAATTAGAATACAATTGTGAATAGACAGAAAAGTTAAATTTTTGTAATTATTTTGATAAATTGACTGACACATTCAATAGTGCTGTATTTAAAGTGTCCTAGGTCACTGTTGTGCTGAACAGTTTCAATTGTGCGCCCGGTGTTTACCGTCAAAACAGAGGGATTTCTTATATAAACTATCTAGACACACATGAAGCTCAGGGGCAAAAAGTCGACTTGAAGAGGGTCAATAGCTTTGACCGAGACCATGAATCAACAAAGTTTAAAGAATGCTCAGCAAAAAAAGAGTCACACAAGAATGGTTGATAAACCTTTTTAGATTTATGTGGGTTCTCAACTAATATCTTGGTGTACCCCAACTAGGGCCCCGAATGCTGAGATAGTTTCTTGTAAAATAAATAAATAAAGAAAGAAAGAAGGCAAATGATTAAATATTGTTAAAATACTGCTGCAATTAACCTGGCATCATTTGGTGTGTGTATGTGTGTGTATGTATGTGTGTGTATGTGTGTGTGCGTGTGTGTGTGTGTGTGTGTGTGTGCGTGTGTGCGTGTGTGTGAGTGTGTGTGGGTGTGTGTGTGTGTGTGTGTGTGTGCGTGTGTGTTAGTGTGTGTATGTATGTGTGTGTGTGTGTGTGTGTGTGTGTGTAGGTGGGGGGAAGGGGGTTCAGCAATCATTCCTGCACTTAAGTACATTAATTATCATTTAGACTTTTAAAACTGAACCCAAGTGCTGCATCTGCTCAAACACATATATGAAAAAAAGATTCATCATGATACATTGTAGAAATTATTTTTGAGGGTTTTTTTTCATTGTCTGGCATTTGTCAAAATCTCAAAGAACAACACTGAACCTACTTCCCACTAAGCACAAAATAGGCTCTTAACATCGACATTCACTTGAATTATTTCTGATGTGTAATTTCCATTTTGCAAAGTTTTAATTTGCTCATCACTTTCAGTAGTTGTTATGTTTGAGTAAAGACATGTTTAGATGGTGGGTTGTTTTTACACACCTACTGAGCTTAATCATATTTGCTAATCAAAACAGCTACTGCTTCCTGATTTGGGTTTCAAGTCAAGTGTATTTTGCACACCATGGGAGAGAATGGCTGTCTGTCAGTGTCTGTGTATAAGCACTGCGACTAACTGGCAATTGTCCAGGGTCAGGCCCATAGCTTTTGGATGAGTCACCTGCAAACAATTCAATTAAAAATAAAAATAGTCACACGGTTAATACAGACTCCATCAATAGGATTATGCTAACTCATGACCTTTCTACGATAATGTGATAATGCTGTTTCATTGTCAAACACATAGCCAGTAGAATTTAATTTCATTCATGCATATTTGAATAATTATGTATGCTTAGGTGATATAAATAGTATACAATGATTTCACTACTACATTTGATTGTTTTTGTTGATGTCTAAAAGTACACAAAACTAACTCAAAAACCTCATAAAGAAAACTGTAATATGGCCCTATTACGTATAGCAGATTTGCAGTGTGTCAGCCTTATTGTGCAGACATTGTAGCTTTAGCGATTGGGGTGTGCTTCATCTACCGCTGACTGCGCCAATAACACCTCGCAGTGAGCTCAAAGCCACTGGGACGCCTGGGGCCTGATTGAATAAAACATGTTTAATTGTCAATGGGGACGTGACGATGGAGGCCCGGGCGAGCTGGAGAAGAGGAGAGGAATAACAATTGAGCGATCGCTGCAGGAGTTACTTTGAGCTTTGATTTGTCCATAAATAACAGAAAGAGTGCCACGCTGGGCCGCTGACGAGCCACAGGTTTTATTACGACTTTGGTCCGCATACCAAAAAGAGCTGAACAGTTATGGATGATGCGTTTAAATGCAAATGAAAAGAACGGCAATTTCAGTCAGGAAATGTAACTGGGGAGTTCAAAATTCTTCAAAATTTGATTGTATGCCCTTAAACACTGTCATTTTAAGTAACAGTATAAAACTATTTTTAATATCACAAAGTCATTAGAATGATCTAATGATTTTAATCAAGTGTATCTTTTTATGTGAATTTTTACCCATTGTGGGGATTGCTCCAGGACTGAGTCATCCAGATGGAAAGCCATCTGCCCTATAGACAAAAATCTATAAATCACTATATATTAAATAGGATCTACACTAACTTGCTAAACAACATAGCAGACTTCTGTACAGTAATAGGAGTGCAGGTTTTAGTCAATACAATCTGATCCTAACTTTGAAATTACGCTGAAACATTTTCAAGGGATGGATTTTGGCAACATTTAGATGCCTTCCATTTTTATTTTATAAGTGTTTAATTTGTTATTGGGTTGATAGAACATGTTTGTTTTTTTGTCTTTACCTTGGGCAGTGTGTACTTGGGCATCTTCATTGGGGTGAATACATCTCTTTTCGCCGAGACGTAGTAGATGGGCCTCCCTGCAGTGGACACCTTCACACCAGGAAAATATTTATTGAAAACATTTGGGCGCTTCATAAACACAAGGGGACAATTACGTACCTGGACAAAGACGTACTCATCCTGCACCACCAGAGAATTGGGGTCGATGAAGCCGGGGAATGGTTTGCCCTTGTTGGCATCTGTGCAGTTCTGCAGCTTACAGGTGACGTACAGCGCCTCTGCTCCCAAACACACAGGACATACATACATCACAGGAAGGCATAGGAATGTAGAAATACCTCTTTGTCTAAAAACACTTTTTCAGGACAACTGAGGATGTGACTAAATCATTTTACCTGAATATATCTTCAATAAAATGTGAGGGAAACTTAAAAACCATGTGTAGTTTAGAGCTTGTTCATCCCTAACTGTGTGGAGTTTGCATGTTCTTAATGTACAAAACCCATTGGAGCCAGCACACCCAAATAAAAGAGATTGTTAATCTCAGTGTGATTTTACTTGTTTTGTTTTTTTTGGTTTAGACCTATTTAGACCCACTTTATTCCTGGTTTATACTTTTTCTGAAATGTGTTAATTATAGCCTATGGTAAATTATTTTTGTATAGCATATAGTATTTACACAACCCAATACACTGACTGTATTGTTGTCTCAATTGTGGCCCTTATGGTTACATAGCTAATATTGTATACTATAACATATAATGATAAACATATAAAGAGAAATACTGTGGACCGGACCTTGATAACGTCAATGCTGCTTACAGCCATGAGCAAGCTTGCTGCACCAAGAGAGTGGTATATCAGCCAATGAAGAAAGCCAGCCTTCACCTTTCACTCAAGCGCCTCCATTGGCTCCAGGCATTACTTGTGTCAATAAAGTTCTTGAAACCGGGGAGGGTTTTCAGTCAGGGGGAAGACAGATGACCACATAGGCCAATTGCTTTCTTTGCCTTCAATCGCCAGGCCTGTCCTCCCATATTAGCCCCTGCCAAATACGTGCCGGCCTCTGTGGAGCAGCCGTGATCAATAGTGATGGACCCTGGCTGTGCGACCATAATTTCTGACACCTCTGATGTTGGCGAGGTGTGTTCATATGATTGTTTTTCTCTATTGTGGCAGCTATACAAAGGCAGCTCTGACATCAAGGTGGGACAGGTGCTTTCAATGATATTTGAAATCTGACTGAATCTGACTAAACAGTGAAGAGTCAACTATTTATAGAGTGTTAATGTAATCGAGTAAGTTTGAAAAGTTAAAATACACCTAAACACTGCAGCTTCTCCGATATGTGTGTGTTGTTTGAGTTTTTAATGAGGTTTTAATAACTGATGGGTTCTACACCTTAAGGGTAAGACAAGAAATTCAAAAACACCTTCCACTTTGCACGCAGTTGATACGCAGTTGATAATGTGTTAAAAAAATATTGATATTGTGTTATAAGAATGATCTATCTAGGGCTTATTTGCCAAAAATCTGCTCTGGACATAGGATTTAGTCAGTGTCAAACAATTGTTTTGTGCAATGAATGCTGCTTTGTTTCTCAGAATTAGTATTTTTTTAAAAATACAAAAAAACTGTTTTTCATTTAAGTGTAAGAACGTCTATGCTTTGAGAAAAATCTCAGATCATAGTTTGGCGCTTCCCTGCCTCTCCTATGAAGTTGAAACTTAGGCCCTTTATCTAGGTTCTGGTATTGAACTAATTGTGTGCATTTACTCTTTCAAATGAATGTATAGGTGGGACTGAAATACTGTCTGTTGTCTTTTTCACAGCTTCATTTAGAAAGACAAATACTACTTTCAAGCAATTGATTATCTAACAGTGCATACTGATGTTGTTCGCTAATGAGCAGAAGAAATCCAAGTGTGCTTTCTCTTGTTGAAGAAGTAACAATATAAATCAATCAAACTAAATCAAGACCCAATCAACCACCCAAAACCAAATATATAGAACTGTGGATCTGATGAATGATGTCCCTATCAAATAAAGGCAAAAACAATAAGCCAAGCAATCCTCTCTATATATTGTTCAGAAATATTGAAGATATAGGCTAGTTTAAATTCAAACAAGATGTATTACTTGTTCTGGAGCTTGATCTAAAGAGAATAGTCAAGACAAAGGCCCAGACTGAACTGCACGTCCATTTTATATTAAATATGTGCCTAGAAATAGATGTGTATTGGATGGGGTTCAATCCATCCCAACTTAGACCCCATTTGACCTCCCCATATTTTTTACAGCTAATCTTTGTGTAGAGACCCATCATTGACTTAAACCATTGATCATATAATCAATAGACAAATGTTTAAAGAAAATGATTAGCACTTGCCAAGACTAGTACAGTCAATAGCAGTTCATTGAAAGGAATTATTCTTTAATGATTGTACTGCAGCAAATGCCTCGTGGAGAGACCTATGGAAACGTTCAATGAAGACTGAAGGCAGTGTATTTATAATGAACCATATTTTTTCATGCACTGGCCAATTCTGATGGGGCCTTTCATTGACGCTAAAATAACTAAGATTTTATTACTTTTTGTGTTACATAAAATTGAGTTTTCTCAAAATTCTTTTTTGTTTTTTCATATATATTTTGAAAACTTCTACTGAAGAATTCACACTCAAATAGCTCACTTCTATTTAGCAGTATTAAAATATTAACTAATATGTAATTAACAATAATTTAATGAATTGTCAGTTTATAAATACGTAATTTAGGTTATAACTTACTAATTAAACATTAGTAAGAGCATTTATAATGCAGTGGTATTTAATAAGCTATTTAATGCTTTGTAACTTATCACTTAACTGGTTATTAAAGCTTAACTAGTACTTAACTAATGCTTAACTAATGCTTAA
>JAVQKC010084721.1:0-16026 GCA_036025475.1 Philypnodon macrostomus | reverse complement strand
GTGATTAAGGTGCCCATTGGTAATAGTTGTAGCAGACGTACGGGGCAGACGTACGGGGCAGACGTATGGGGTCGTTTTCGCCGATATACACTTTGCTGTCGGGACGACAGCACAGGCCTTGTTTGTTCAACATTTCCCCCCTTATCCTGTTCTTGTCAGGCTCAGGCTTCCTCCTCTCATCCACCTGCTGTGCTTATCTGGAGGCTCTTCACTCTGCCCTGGTGTTAGCGCCTGGCACTGCTCCGGAGAATAAGCACTAATAGTCACAAGGGACCTCCGGTAGAGCCTCTATCCAAGTGGGTCTCCTCATCACGGAGGGGTCCGCCACTGCAGAAGCTGACCCTTGACAAGCACAACAGAGTCAGGCAGTGGACTATAGTGGAGACTGGTGGGAGGAATGCTGCCATCCAATTATAGGCGAAAACCAAAGGGATTTGAAAGAAGGAAGAGCAGGGTGCACTGTGAGACATTATGGAGAATAAAAGCACAGCGTTGGCTCACATAGCTCTTTCATTGGCACTTGTCATGTGAATCACTAAGCTGTCAGGTTGTAAAAAAGAAACACAAAGTTTCAGTGAACTGTGATATATTCAGAGCCATGTTTGTCTCTCAGACAAGGGTTCAGCTTAATGATTACTTTATTAAGCAATGTAAAAATTATGATCAAGTATTTTTCATCTTTATGCATACATAAAGGACTTTATTTAGGTCTCACAGTGAACATGTGTCACATAAACCAACATATAAAGCATGTTGTGGTTCTTTAAAGGCCTTTGTTTGACACTAGACAAGTTAGAGGTAGAGGGGATGTTCTGCTGGAAGGCTGGAATGTGAAGGACTTTTTTTTTGTAATGGAAAACCAGCTGAGTAGAGAGCTGAGCCGAGTAGGGCTGAGTAGAGCTGAGTAGAGCTGAGTAGGGCTGAGTAGAGCTGAGTAAGGCTGAGTAGAGCTGAGTAGAGCTGAGTAGGGCTGAGTAGGGCTGAGTAGGGCTGAGTAGGGCTGAGTAGGTACTAGTGGAATAGAGGCAATATAGAAACTTTCACACCTGTTGTGCTCTGTAGTGGAAACAACTCTTTTCAATTTCAAAGACTCAAACTTCATCTTTATTCCCAATGAATATTTTATACTAACAGTCTAGAAATTAAAACATGGCCTAATTTGTCTCACATGCTGGATATTCTGAATGTTCTCATATAGTCAATTCTTTCTGATTCCTTTCAAAGCAAAACAAAGAGAAAAAACAAAGAAGTAATTGGATGAGTCAGCCTTGAGGTATACATCTGTGAAGGCTTACTTCAGGTAATAAACTCAATTTACAATGACTATATAGGTCTAGCAGCTTCTGCTGTAGCAACAATATCACAAAGACAGATTTTACCTCTAATTGAATTGACTGTATGAATGAAGGTATACACTATTTGGCTCCAGAGTGAGTCATGCTGTGTACATAATATATACAAATACAGCAGAGAATCATCTGCTGGCCATACACAAGTGTCCCATGCCTGACCACACATATTGCATTGCATTTAGTTCCAAAGAAAATAACACTTGAGATAAATACAATGAATTTGCTAGAAGTCACTTTAGTGTCTGCACAATGTTAGGGTTTTTAATGTATTTACTATAACTTGTGACTGGGCCGTGTAATAAAAACAACTGAATTGGATAAAGCAATTGCATTGCTCAAGCATTGTTCTCTAGATCTATAACAACAACAACAACAAAAGAATAAAATCCATATACAAATGTATATTTTGGTGAGGTATTTACCACAAACTCCACTGCTTTGATTCGCCCCTTTTCCACTAGTATCTACTCAGCCCTACTTAGCCCTACTCAGCCCTACTCAGCCCTACTTAGCCCTACTCGGCTCAGCTCTCTACTCTAGTTGGTTTTCCATTACAAAAAAGTACCCCCTTAATGTGGGCGGGACACCACACCTCACTTGGAACCAGGGAGAAGCAGGTTCTAAAATAGTACCTCTTCCAGGTGTTAACACCCAAGTGTGAAAACCTGAAAATCTGAAAAACTCTAAAATCAGTAATTCTCCCCCAAAACCTCAGCTGTTACCAGACCATTACTGCGACTCATTCAAGTGAGCCGTCAATGTGTTTCTTCACCAAGGCAGGTCCCACAGGAGCTGGACTACTGTTGAGGCAATAGGGGAAACCATAGACTTAGACAAACACATACATTTTGTGTCATTGTCGAACAGAGGGGGCCTGGCGTTTTGTTTCTGCACAAAAGAAGCTGTAAACAGGCTGTTGTGTGCTGTCTCTTAGGGCCCTAAACAGCACAGAGCCATGACAGGCTCATAACCTAACACACCTGATGGGCAGGTGTGTTTATCCAGGCAAAACATCCCAGCGGTGAACAGTTCACAAGTTTCAGAGGCTGTTTCAGGGAGAAGAGCCTGTTGTTTCTAATGAGGAGGATCTAGTGTCAGTGCAGTGTCTGTGGGTGAATGGACACTGCTCAAGAGTCATTATGAGGCAAACCCAGCCGCTCAAGAGAATCAGACAAAGATGGCTTCTTAGAAAGATGTTAAAAAGCTCATGAAGTGGAAGACACTCTAAGAACAGATGAGGACAGAGAAACTGGGCACTAAATCTACTGTGATAATATTATAAACTAAACTGCAAAAAAGACTTCAATATTTCACTTGATTCTTTGATAAACATAGTCCAAGATAAGAAATTGTGTTTTTTTATGTTTTGTTTACTTCACTGTATGTGGGACTGAAGATTTCTATCAATTTGATGGATCAAATGTTGGCTTCACAATTCAGTCATATACTTACAGATACAGATCGAGCCATTTATATGAAGCACTGACCCATGGTTTCTCTACAGCCAGACATAAGGTTGGAGTTTCAGACTGAAATATCACATTTCAAACCCTGACACAGACATGGAGACGGGCATGAGTGTTAGCAGCTCCACTCAACATGTTCAACTTGAGCAGGTCTACAGATGCTACAGACTTATAGAGCTTTTTCAGTCTGATTGAAAAAAGGGCCCCATATTTGTGTTGAATACTGTGATCAAGAGTTTTTCCTTAATTTTGCGAAAGTGAATAATTTCTCTATTTCTGCCGACAGTCACCGAGCCCTGCCTTTGGCTCCTCCTTCGTTAAAATGCACAAATGTGACTAAGCTCTTCGCTAAAACACACAATCGGAGCCTGAGCTGGAATTTATGATAAGTCATCCCACGGGACCCACTCAACACATGGAGCTATTTAAGGACGAGAGAGACATATATATAATTTACTGGTAAACAGCATTAAAGCTGCCACTACATTTTTGAAAGACATTACTGATATATTTCCAACTAAATTTGTGCTAGGGGATTTTGAGAGTATTTTGGGAGCAGCAGAGTGAATGTGTGAGGACCCGCGGCTGTCAGGGCTGCTTCTTCTAATTCTGTGTTTTTCAGCGGCCCCGGATGCAATAATTAGATAAGATAAGATTAGAACCGATTTTATCAGCAACAAAAACCTGGGCATTATATATCTAAATACATTTAATGGACAGTCAAAACCTAAGAAACTAAACAATCTAAAAATCTAACATATTTGCACCCACATTTCAATTTCAGATGAGCTTCCCACTTGAGCAACAGATGAGCAGGATAAACAGCAGCTCACACAGTTTCCTCTCTGTTGACTGGCTTCATTTTTAGAGAATTGACAGTGTTTGGCTGTGGCCCACTTTAGATGCTGGCTCCTCTGAAGTCCACATTCCAGGTCATCGCTGTCTGTTCTATTTCAGTGCCCTAATACACACCAAGATTTATAGGCTTTACCTTGAATTGTGTTGGTAAGATGTTATATGTTATTGTTGTATGTATTGAAATGACCAGTGTTCACAATCCTCTACTTTCTTTATTTGAAGCCTGAGAGGAGTGAGGACGTAGAGCAGAAAAGACATTGCTGAGCTTTGGAGACAACAACGACTGTATTTACAAACAAACAAACACTCTGCAAACCTCTGTGCGTTCAATATGTGCTCAGAGCCAAACTAATTCAACAGCCAAACCTTTCGCGGAGTGGATGGAAATGCAATAGCAGAGTATTCAAGCAATGTACTGAAATCTATTGAAGTTGTACTCTCAAGGCCAAACATATACAGTCAGTCAATGTACAGGATGTGTCACTATTCACTGTAGAGAGGTTGTGAATTGCTTTAGCCAACAGTTCTTTGGTTTTCCCTTCAAAAGTCAGTATTTACCATACTGATTCTGAGTCAAATGCAACAATCTTTACAGCTCTGTGTCTGGATTGCATATTGAATACCTTCATTAGTTAAAATATAATATAGTCACAAGAGGTTAGGGCTATTTGACTTTCAGGTGAAATTACAGATTGTTCCCAAAATACAATATAACCATCTGGGTCGCCTTTCATAATGGGCTGCAATATCACAGTGAGTGGCATAAACGTATTACATTTTCAATTTTCACTCAAAAGTCAAATACCCCAAGCTTTTTGTAAGACGCGTTCAGAAAGTACAAGAGAAAAATCATGACCTAATAATTAAGAGGTGCAGCAACTTTTAAATTTCTGAATGTGAACATGAGTCAGGTTTCAAGGTTTCAGTTTATTTGTCATATGCACATTCAACACGGGGTCAAAAAATGCAATGAAAGGCTTTGGATCGGAAGAACCGTTAGACTCGCTAAGATACTCATGAAGTACTAGTAGCATGCAGTAATAGTACATGGTAAGAAAAAAAGTGTGTAAAAAAAAGAGATAAGTAACAATATAATAAACATATAATAAAAAATACAATAAAAAAGAAAAATACAAAGGTGCAGAAGGATTTAAATAAGGTGTAAGTATTTCACAGGTGGTAAAATACTTCAGATGCGATTTTGTATTTCACATGATATAGTATTGCACATACATGATCCATGATGTGCATGATACATACTTTCAAATGGTGCAGCAGCAGTAAACATATTACGTGAAGTGATTTAGTGCAGTATGATCATACAAAAGGCAAGGACAGACAGAGAGCACACCCGGGTAAAGTTACAAATTCACATTTCTAGCGTACAGAACGAAACATACAGGCTGAATATAAAAATACCACTTGTTGCTATGAACTCCATGTATTCATAACTTCTATTTTACCTGCTGCCAAACTGCTCATGTAAATCACCGAGAAACAGAAAAAATATGACTCCTTTTTTTATGGCCAATCTTGTTCTCCATACATCTTCCTGAACGAGCATAATTAACCCTGACAAAAGACCTATTTAAAACATCTGACATCCAAGTGTTTCTCTTTGCCTTTATTCCAACAATGTGCTTTTTTTTATCACAAATATGGCTGTCCTTAATTTCAGAGCATGTGGACTCAAGCCAAGATTCAAATAGTAATCTTCTCAGTGTAACATCGAAGCGGCGATAAGATCAGTCTTCCATCTCAGCTCTTCCGCTGTCGGTCCACTTCCTATCTGATCTGTCTATTTCTCTGGATATCGAGCCCTTCTCTTTTCTCTTTCAAAGGCGGATCCTCGCATAAGCGCACACACATAGATATATATTTTTTCATATTCCACAATAGAGGAGATGTGTCATTATGAAAGCTAGAAGAAGAAGCGTTTATTGAGAGTTGATGAGGGTACGAGATACGACTGTATTCATTGAGCAAATAATCGACTCAGAGATACAGTATGTTATTAGGTTAGCACCGGTTCACTCCACAAGCGCGCTCATTATCAAATAGGCCTATAGAAGCTAATCACTGGATGTCAAGAGTGAACTCCTGACATACAGTCATTAGCTTCTCCAGTTCAAAACAAGAATAGATTTGTGTCTGTAAACTATTGAACGTCCCACAGTTTTATAGGGTGGATTGGTGTGTAATAAAATTCCTCTAAATTAAACGAGGCTCTATCTTTTAGATCAAATCTTCAGTTGTGTTCCTTTAAAGCATGTGTCATACATTTTGACCATGCAACACTATTTTGTCCAAATCCTGTGCCATAGTGTGCAGTAAGTCCTTCATGACATAATCTATCCTGTTTTCCAGGAACACTGAAAACACTGCCGACTGCAAGGTGTATAGTTCTGAAACCAGTTAGATCTTGATATAGTTGCATGGTTGGTCAAGTTAAAAGTTGAGGGAGAGACTCAAAGTTTTGAAAAGTCTGTCAAAATGAATGGCATTGTATATTAGTTTCTATACTATCTGAACCACAATCACAAACCGCCACCAATTTCAGCCCCAATTTTTGCTGTGCCTCATAAAAACACTCAGTGGGGGTCTCAGGTAATAGCAAATACGGGTGGCTAGCACTGTTACTTTACAAAGGCCATACTGTGGTTTATGACTGCAGACTGCCTCTTTTAGATGAGTACAATCTTGACCCTGCCGTTCAGAGACATTTGGCCTGTCCAAGTGAGTGGCTGTGAGAGGGGAGTCCACATTGAAATGCCTCCTGTAACACCATGTGTCTGTCTGGCTCTGCAGGAGTCTCTGCTCCTGTTATCATGATCTTTAAATTTGATGCTTGATCCACTTTACTTTTTAGTGAGCTGCTAGTTGGATAAAAGCATTAAGTTGTAGCACTGGTGTCTGCCATGCATGACGATGGACAGATACAGGATGCACATGTTATTAGACAAGGACACAGTTTGTGACAGCTGTGCAAATTCTGATTCCCCGGGACTGTCCCATCATCAGTCCATCGCGACAGGGTAACAACAGAGGTGAAGAATGGCCTAATATCTGATTCTATGTGCTTTAGTAAACACCCATTAAAAAGCACTCAAGGCGTCCTTATAACCCAGCATGGGTGTATGTTAGAAGATTTCGCTGATGAAACATTCCATCAAAGTGATCGCTACATGACACTTTTGCACATTGTTTGAGAAAATTCATTTACAAAGCAGAAGGGAATAGTTCTTAGTTCAATGGGTTTGTGATGTGCATTATTAATTTGTGGTGTTTCTAGGTTAGCCTTTCTCAATATATGTCGTTATAATAAATGTTGTAATCCTCTGGCGTTAATCATGTTATTTCAGTATATATATATATATATATATATAAATATATATATATATATATATAAATCTTTATTATGTACTTTGCCAAGAACTTCTCCATGCTTGAACTTTTGCAAAGTGCATTTCTGATAAAACATTTTATCAGGTGGGATACACTAGGGCGTTGTGTAAATATGGACACTTACGATGCAGAACGTAACTGTATTTTTGTTGGTGTGGGTAGAATAGAGGTCCGTCTTTGTTTGCAGTAACTGTTGCAATGAGTGTAGGCAATTTATTATGATGTACCTTTAATTATCATCTCAAAATGTTCCACTTTAACCTTGGTATTGTTTTATATTTCCTTAACACAATGTTATTAAAGCAGTGTATTATTGTGAAAACAACTAAAACTTATATTTACTAGATGTAAGCTGATTCCAGATAGGCCTCAACGCCAACTGAACGTATTTTTAGAACTCAGTGGGTGTTTCCAGTCCAGGATGGTGCACTGCAAATGTTCACAGTCTTGGAAACTTTACAGACTGCACAGGACTAGGACTGGGTTGATGTTTGCCAATCTCATTTCCGGGAAGATGCCCTTTTCATCACCTTAGTCCACCCATGCTATATTTTCATCCCTGCTTTCCATTTGAGCTTTGAGCCAGCTGGCTTTCTTCCGTGTACTTAGTGATATGTTGGTTTCTTAGACGTGCCCTGGAAATGTGTGTGTCTTATTGAGTTATTTAATCTCTCCAAATCCCCAAAGAAGCTTGAAGAGTTTTAAGACCTAATGCTGCTTGCATTTTTTGGAATAATTTAGAGAGTGAAATTAACCTGAGTGTTTACAAGAAGCTGATTTAGAGTGTGACCTTTAAGGATGACAGCAAAACAATATTATGCTAAATGTATGTTTGGCGTTTTATCTAGTTTAAATTTGGCCGGTTCTAGTTATTTCAAGATTACATTTTTTGGCTTTTATACATTAGGGTTGCACAATTAATCACAATCGAATTGAAATGCCAGGAATTTTACCAAATCGGAAAGGCAGCCATTTTTAGGCAATACAGTATCCTCTACACAAAATATATGGTCAAAAAAATCTTCCTCTACAAACATGGTTTGAAAGGAAATGGTAGAATATTAACAGTTTACATTTTAGTCTTCCTTCAAGCGTCAGTGTTTCTAGACAGATTTCAAATATGCTGTGAACTGAATCTTATCACAAATCTAATCACTATTTGTCATGTAGTCATATTTTTACTATTATCTATGTTTCCAGCTCTGGCCCCTGAGCCACTGCTAGCCCCTTGATTTGTTGTATGATGGTTTACTTTTGGTTTGTCCTGGTTTAAACTCCTTGGGTTTAACAGAAATCAGCCAGCAGGCCAGATAGCTCTAATTAATCAGATTGACAACACGTAATTTGGCGAACCAACCATCAGTAATATTGCTCCTGAAGTTTAACAAATATATTTTATGCTGCATTTACATTGGAATCGTTTCTTATACTTGTCATGTTGATAAATATTAGTGTAAATGATGATTGCCTTCCACCAATGTGAAACCTCATTCACACGGCACTAAACCAACCCTCATCACAAAACTCAATGAGCTGTTACAGCAGCTTAAATACACTCATTCAACTGAACCAGCCTATGTGCTATTCTTGTTTTACTGTTATCAATCAATACTGTGTAATGAGCAGCTCGTTCAGTCGATTCATGGTCTCCTGAGTCATTTTCTTGTTTTTTCTATGTTTGCTTTGGTTTCTTTTGGGTGCTCCGGTTACAGTCAGCGTTGCATCATCTACTTCAGCGTGCACCCGTCAATTATCCACCTACCGGCTGCGACTATTATCTCATTGTATTTCATTTGGAATTCTCAGCCACCTGCGCCTGATCACAGTGCATCATGCTTTTCAAAGATTTATACGGGCTTTGGACTGTCACAAAGAGTATACCTATGTTGATCCCTTGAAGCTGGATTATGGCAAAAAGAAAAAAAAATCCAGTTAGACTAGTGCCTCTTACAGCTGCTTTGGGCACGAGGCAGGAAGCAACTTCTCTGAGAAATCACTCAGGTATAGACCATGACACCTCATTATCTAATTCATTCCAAAAAGGCATTTTTAGAACCATAATTAAACCATTTCCATTGCTTTCTCCAGGCCAACATTTTAAAAGTGATGTCATAGGCCACCAGTGCAGTCAACTGTGGACTATTCTGCAGTCTACAATTATACTGAGGTTCAAAATGAGATATGGGTTACAACAGAGAATGACTCCTGTTGCAGACAATAGGCTAGTGATTGGACCATTGCACTCAGGTAACTTCTGGGACAGTAGACGATACAAAGGATACTTTCCCTTCTCAGCCCGCCACGCTGACCTCATTTACTGCAGGAGTGTAATTATAAGCGGCTACATGTGTCATACTGATCCAGTTTTCAGAACTAGGCCACTCACATTTCTGTTCAAACTTACCGACATACTTTTTGATGTTTCCAACTAAAAACTAAAAACGTCCAACTTTGATGAACGATGCGCTCGCCTTCTCTCTTCCTCTCCTCCCCTTCTCTCTATCATGGTCTCACACAAACCAGGAAGTATGAGAATAACAAGCTGCAGAGTTTGCTGTTGATTCTTTGAGCTAAAAAAAAAAATAGACGTGAATAAACTGTGAATTTAAAAAGAAAACCTGAGCTCCCTCCAGAGGTGGGTAGTACTCAGTTACTTTTACTCAGTAACATTTACTCAGTTACATTTACTCAGTTACATTTACTCAGTTACATTTACTTTTTTTTTAATAAATTGTACTCCATAGAGTAGCTTTACTGCACAATACTTTTTACTTTTACTTGAGTAATAATATTTTGAAGTAACTGTACTCTTACTTAAGTAAAATCTTGGAAAGTACTTTTGCCACCTCTGTGTGTCATGTAAGAACAGCTTTATGTGAAAAATGTGATGATGTGGAAATTCTGTTCCTTGTGCCTTAATTTTTGAAAATATTATTTATGTTTTTAGTTTATCTTTTAAATTATCATAATCTGTTTATTTTCTTTTTATTTTATTTTTTTGCCAGATTACCACACAATTAAACAAATAATCTGACACTACGCGCAGGACTTGAGTAGATTTTTCACCAGTACTTTTCTACTCTTACTCGAGTAATTATGTGAACGAGTACTTTTTACTTTAACTGGAGTAACATTATTTTGAAGTAATGGTAAACTTAAAATTATTGGCTACTCTACCCACCTCTGGCTCCCTCACATTGTCTTGATACTAGTTCTGGATTGATAATGAATGTATTGATCAATCAGATCGCTCCTGTACTGTGGAATTGTGTGATTGAAAAAAAATCAATAAATCAATAACTCAATGAAAGTGTCACTGACTCTATAACAAAAACTCTTATAATAAAGCCCACAGAGGTTCTCAGAGTCTCATTTTTTTCTCAGATCACTTCTGGTATACTGTACTATTGACTGGATGTCTATTTTTTGTTCAAAAATATCACAATCTTCCACTAATTAGATGATTGGCAGTCCCATCCCCTCTCTGGTTCAGATTGTCAGTGTATCCTGGAGCCTGTATTTATCTACACTGCCTTTGTGAATGTGTTAGTGTGATTGTGGTGTCAGAGTGGATGGTGTGGTTTGAATAGAATAAACGTTATTGTCATTGCAACAAGTACAATGAAATTCAAAAAGTATGGCTTCCAGTCTGCCTAAGGGCAACTGTGGCTGAACAGAGGTAATGTGTGACATAATAAATACGTCAGTTCGAAAGTGCTTTGGGTGTACTGAAAAGCACCACATAAACTGAAGCCATTATATGATTGATTTTTAATGTCATGTTTCAAAATAAATGCCAGATATTGTGTGGGTGATCAGTAAACGGTTATATTAAATGATGGCCTTGTAGCCCCGTATTAATAATTAGTCTAATTAAAGGTAGAGTGGTTTAATATCGGAAATGAACCTGAATCATTTGCAATCATTACTGTCTCTCTCTTTCTCATATATCATCATAGGCCAAGCGAAGCCTTTCCACTAAGCTTAATAGTACTTTGCCACAGCCAGAGGCAATGATAAAACTATAACCTATGCCCCTCACATTTAGTTGAATATTAGGAGTCATTCTGTGCTTTTTTTCACTATTTCTGAAAGCTATTACGCTGACCTTGTTCTCTTTTGAGTTTTAAACTCACCTCAAACTGTAAGCTTTAAAATGTCCTCAAACCATTTTTCTATGTTGAATAAACCAAGAGAATCGTTTTGTATTGGTCTAATCATAAAACGCCTTTAAGACATTTGGAAGTGTGGACCAAGATTAACAAGGATGGAAGTTTCTCTTTTTACAATTATTAAAATAAATAAAACTAAAACTAAAAATATTCCTGTCAATGTCTTACACTTTCCATTATTTGTAACTCAAGGTTGCCTGTATCTCAAAGCATCACCAATTGACAATGAGCCATCACCGGTTTAGTTATAGTTTGCTGATTTGCACTTGTTATTTTTCCAATTTTTAATATTCTCTGATTTACCTGATGTTTTCTATCGCTGTGAATGGATGTATTGTTTGGTAAAAGTAAGTGTGGTGTTTTGCATGAGTTCAAGGTGACCACAAACCCACACAAAAACAGACAAGAAAATAGTGACAGTCAAATATAATTGACAATCAGTGATAAAGGCTAAACCTTAAAAAGCTGTAATAGCTGAGACTACTGCATAATAATGCATTTTTAACCGAATAACTTTTTAACTGAATAACTTTTTGAGTTTTACTGACAGGCCAGTAAACAACAGGATTCCGGGTTCTAAATATGCTCTACTGAGCTAAACCATGGCCCAACTGAATGGAGAATTCATACCGGAAACAAACTAGTGTTTTCTGCCATGTTTTCATGTTAATATTACATCAAGTAGCATTTGTGTTTGTGACCTTTTGGTTGGCCAGCACATTTTAGCAGCCAATTCACAGTAGTACACCCAGAAGATGCTGACACTCCAACATGTTGCATTGTGTTAGAAATGTAGATATTGTAATCAGCAAATCGATGAAAGATTTCCTCTTTTTTCAACAATCTCAACAAGTGTACTCTATGTTATGTGGATCGTAAAGGGATTTATTAGACCAAGAGCTCTGCCTGGATGACAGCGGATGGATGATGACACAGAGTGTAACTCGTTTGGGGGGTTCAGATGATTCAAGCTTGGGTTGGATGGTAATAATTCTATTCTATTACAAGAGTGACTTTATAGGTGTATTAAGGCTGGCCAAAGTATTGTTTGTATGTCATTGTATGTAGCATTTTTATATCCACCAAAATAATAAAATATAATGTGTTATAACTGAATAAATTTAAGTGTTTTTTATGTGTTACAACTGAACAAGGTTGAAAGTTATTGTGAATACACCATTAACGTTTGAACAATGTTGAGAGTTATTGTGAATACACCATTAACATTTGAACAGTTGAGAGTTATTGTGAACGCGTTTAATAAAGTTTGACTGACTGACTTGTCTGACTGTTTTTTTTTTCGCTTAATGCGCCTTATGGTCCGGTGTGCCTTATATATGAAAAAAATTCGAAAGTAGACCATTCATTGACAGTGTGCCTTATAATCCAGTGCGCCCTATAGTGCGGAAAATACGGTAAATTAATCTCTGATGATAAAGAAGATGGTGTGGAATAAAGGTGTTTACTAGCACGGAAAAATGTATTGCATGTGTACAGTGAATAGATGGCTTTAAGCTTGCTCCTATAGCCTTGAACATGCTGCTCTGCTCCAGATGACGGCTGTGGAGGATGATGTGAAGCAAAGGCAAACAGCAGCTCATTCTGCCTTTTGTCTTTGGGTTTCTGTCTCTCTGCATCGCCCTCTCTTATCCACATTATCCAGCCAACGCTGCACACTTGTGGCTTTTCCTGTCACACACACAAGCTCAATCTTGCTCCTTTTGCTATTTTTTGCCATTTATCTCTGTGTGTCTGATTTGTGCCTCTGTGATCCATGCAGTGTGCCATTGTTTTATGAATAGAAGCCCCTTTGCAGCACAATCTAGGGCGGCATTACAAATAGATATTTCTGAAACAGGCCATATGTAGATAATGATATACAAAAAGACAGCAGAGGTAATGATATTGAGACAGACGCGACAGTTCATTTGACTTAAAACTGTTTAGCCGTGAATCCTTCCTGACGCCAATAGTAATTTGAAAATCCCATTTATGTGCATGTCTCCCCCGTAAGTCCGACTTATATATAGCACACATGGCCGTTTGATAGAGGGTCTAAATAATTCACTTCATTTATCTATAAATAGGCATTGGGCCGTTAACCTCCATTCCCATTACCTCCAGTGAAATGCCTTATCAAGTAAACACACAAACAGTAATGTATGTAACTTGATTCTCTACATTGAATCCTAAATCCTTTTTTTGTCGAGATGTCTTCTCTCCAATGCTTTTTGTCTGTGCACATACAGTATACAGAGATGGGGGTTACATAACTGACTCACAAACACATACTCTTGTCTCAGCCTCAGATAAATCCAAACTTTTCTGACCAGGAACCCCAAAATAATGTAAAGAAAGCCCCGGGACCCCCTGTCACCCGAAGAAGAGCAAAAATAAGCCTACTGTATGTACAATTTGTGTGGCTTGTTTAAAAATGCATTACAAATACTAACTTACATGCAATTTATTACAAAAATCAATACATATTTATATCGGTGAAATGACAAATCACGTTGGTCCGCGTCCGCCCCCACCTCCGCATATCTTATGCGTGAACGTGACGTTTATGACCCCTATGGGACGATGGACATACTTACTTTGGCAGAGAGCAATGAAAGTTGGTACAGTGATTCTCCACAGTGTACCCAACATAAAATATTATTATGACCCCACCCTACAACAAACAGGAAGTCGGACATTTTGAATTGAATTTGGGAAGTCAGGTATATTTGACAGCCTCTAACTTGCACATACTTTGCCCGATTAGGCTCAAACCTGAAATACCTACCTGACCTACATCTGACCAATATGATGCCAGTTACCTCTATAGCGCCCTCTATAGACTGTGAAGGATGTTTTTGCCTAATTTTGTAAAATTCCCTAAAACTACATTCTTCTTTCAAACATCCAGACAAATCAAAAAAGTAAAATAGACCCTTCTCATGTTTGTCATGGTTTGGGGGCAAGGCCTTTTAATTGCTTGTTAACAATATTAAACCCCTTAGAAATCAGACGTATGGAGCCGTTTCGCCGATATACACCTTGCTGTCGGGGACGACAGCACAGGCCTAGTTCAATAAAGTTTCCTAACCAGGCTCTTTGCCAAAACTATTTCAATATATAATATTTTGCAATATTTTGTGGCAAATGCTCATTTCTCCATTAAAAATGTATTATGACGTTGCCTCCATTCTGCAATTTAGAACATTCTGTTACAAACTTTGAATGGGTTTATGGCCAACAACAAAGCATCTGCGTAGTGTGGCTACTGGCTATTGAGGAGACCTTCTCAGTGACACAGTATCAAGCCAGGCTTGCATCAGGATTGGTCCAGTTGTGTTTTGGTCTGATGTTCGTCCAGGTTTGATCTGATCTGGGTTAAGTCCTGGGTTAGTCTCTGGGGTCCTGGCAGTGTGGACAGTGGGACATGTCTTCAGTGTAGAACTCCACTTGGATGGTCACGCTGTAGAAGCCAAACTTAGTGTGGAGCAGCTCAGTGGCTTCATGAAGAACAGACTGAGGGTCTCCTCCTAAATCTGAGGAGAGGAAATATATTGTATTATTATTTTTAGTGTTTAGTAATAGTACAATGTTCTTTATCAGAGCCAATGTGTGAAAACACACTACAACACTAAAGTCCGTGCTAGTGACTCTACACTACACAAAGACTGATTAATTTACTTATTAGGCCACGATTAGTCCAGGTTCACTGCTGGTTTAGTCCTGTTTTAGTCCTGGTTTAGTTCTTACCTATAGCGAGGTGTCCAGAGACCAGGGGCTGTCCCACAGTGAGACCCCACAGATGCAGACAGTGGACTGACTTGACCGTCTTGACTGAGAGAAGAACCTCCTTCACAGAGTTATATTGGATCTCTTTAGGAGAACCTGATAACACAATGAACACCACCAGAGTGTACTCCAAGGGAACCACCATCTTACTTCATTTACACTGTGTTTTGTGTAAGTAAAACAGTGTGTCGCCGATAATATGGAATCACGTCGGAGTTCGTCCACGTCCGCAAATCCTAGCTTTGAACGCGATAACTCAAAAACAAATTGCAGGATCAGTTTCAACATTTGCACACAGATACATACCATAAAGACGCCAAACTGTATCGATTTGGGTACTTCTTCTATGAATATTAATTAAGTAATTAATTAATAACGGCAAATACTGTGAACGCAATAACTCAACAAAAAGTCTTTGCTTGATATTTTTCAACTGTTGCACACAGGTACATATCATGAAGACGCAGAACTGGAATGAGTTTGCTACATCTTCGATTAATGACAATTAAGTAATTCACTAATTAATGTTTTGATGCACTTTTATTGATCCAATAATCCTGCTGAACATTAACGAAATCACGTGAATTTTGGCACATTGATCCGGGCAATGGTATACTTAATGTACATAGGCACATTACAGAGGTCAAATAAAGAATGCCTCTATAGCGCCCCCATGTTTATGACTCCTATGGGAACCTGGACACACTTACTTTGGCAGAGAGCAATGAAATTTGGTACAGTGATTCTCCACAGTGTACACAACATAAACTATTATGACCCCACCCTACAACAAACAGAGGTCAGGTCAGGTATATTTGACAGCCTCTAACTTGCACATACTTTAGGCCTGAAACCTAAATTACCCCCCCGGCCCTGAACACATCTGGCTAATTTGATGGCAGTTACATCTATAGCGCCCCCTAAAGACTGAAAGAAGAATGTAGTTTTAGGGAATTTTAAGAATTTGTCAAAAACATTCTTCAC
>JAVQKC010084706.1:0-11024 GCA_036025475.1 Philypnodon macrostomus | reverse complement strand
CGGCAATTCGTTTTTGAGTTATCGCGTTCACAGCTAGGATCTGCGGACGCGGACGCGGACGCGCACCGACGTGATTCCATAATATCGGCGACACGCTGTTTTCGCCGATATAATAAACTGAAACCTGAAACCTTATAGAGCATCTAAATCTAAAATGGATCCTGACAAGCAAATAAAATAAGTTCTAGACACTGAAAAGTGCTATATGAGTACTATGCATTATTATTATTTGTAGTATTATTATACTTGCTCTCCCTACACATCTGGCTGGTGTTCAAATGTGCACGTGAACCTAGAAGTATGCAAAAATGTGATTGGCCCAAGCATGCGTGTCTTGTTTTTCATTCAACTATAATGGGAAGTTTTTTAAATATAATTAAACACAATTTGTAAAACACAAAAAATGTAAGCTAATACAGTCACATTGTGAGGTTGCAAGTGTTTTCCTTGTTCCTGCCCCAAGCCCATATAAATGTGGGTGGCATATGGTTGCATCACAAAGGGCATCCAGCATAAAACAAAACATTTATGACTAGAGCAATGTAGAATGTTGTATTGACAGTCAATCATACCCTGTAAGTCGAATAGTGAGCTGGCATCTGTGGTCTTCTCCGAGGGGGCCTGTGTGATGGGTAACAGGTATGTGCGGTAGCCTTTCAAGATGGCCGCCATGAACCGCAGGAAGGCCTCCTGGATCTCCAGCTCTAGTGTTTGAAGGCTCTTCCCACCTTCCAGCTCAGCTTCTGTCATTGTGTGCTCTGTCTGCAAGTCGTCCCGGTTCAGCTGCCCCCCTGATTGAAAAACCATTAGAATGAGAAATGTGAGCAGAAAGTGGAACACAGTGGGAATCATCAAAGCTGCGTTGTATTTGCAGTTGTGCAGTTTTCAAGCGGCAAAGAAAATTATAATAGCTGAAGACTGTCTAAAAATAGAATAGTACACATGACATCACTGTCCTATATTGGATATAAATGCACCATATAAAAAATCCTATTAAAAATTTGAAAATGCTTTATATATACAGTATGTAACATATCAAATCAGGTAAGTCAGGTAATTGTTCTGAATTGTCACTGGTCAATATTGATCTGTGGTTGAGGCATGTTCGTATCATTTGGAATAAGAGGCTTCAAAATAAAATCCTAGAGTTTGTGGGCGGTGTAAGACAGTCCTGATGAATAATTGTTTTTCCCTCCAGACAGCAAAAAGAACAACAGAGAACATCACATTAATTTTAAAGCACACTCAATTATATAACAAGGTGAGGTTATCAAAACATCATTCTGATATTTAACATATAACATTAAGCCAGAGATGACCAGAGGTAATGTCACGCCTAACATTAATTCTGCAGAACTTACACCAGTGACCTTTACTATATTTCTGTGTGGGCTTTTTCATTGTGCAATTCCACTGTTTTTATTGCACTCTGGCCTCAAGATGAAGATATACTAGATGCAACTAAACTGCAAAATAAGCTCTGATACAGTAGATGGCACTTCTGGGTGTTCTGGGGAGGAGGTAAGCTGGTTTCTGTGAGAATTTTAACTTGACAAACTCAATAATATACAATACAATACAATGCCATGGTAGTACCAACAGTTATGGACCAATGGTGGATGTGTCAGTGTTTTCAGTGGTGGGACGGCACTGCCCAGTGGTAGAGTGGGCATCTATAACCTAAGGGTTTGGGTACTGTTGTTGTGTCCTTGGGCAAGACACCTAACCTACATTCATAAATGTGGTTATAATTGGTGTTTGGTGATGGCAAAATGGCACAAAATGGCTGCCACAACTCTGTCAGTGTGCCCCAGGGGAGCTGTGGCTTCAAAGGTTACTACTACCAATGTGTGATTGTGGTGTGAATGAATAATAACACTTTCAATGGCCTCCAGATGGTCCTGTACAACAAAGGCATGTGGGAATTCAGTTATGCTCGTTGCTCATGTTACAGGTAAACTCTCCCATTGTTGGACATTGTTGATCAAACATGTACCATTTTTCTATGGACGAATAACTGACAACACAGTAAACAGTGTATGTTGGCTTTATGGTGGAATGTGTTCTTGCAAAGATGACCACAAAGCTGACGGTGCAGATTTGAGCTCTAAATTATTCATGGATGTAAGAGGAAATGACACAGCACTGGACCTCACCCTCAATGAGCTGTTGGTACAGTTTGTTCAGGCTGTTCAGGAGATGTTTGCAGGCCCGGCGCGGCAGGAGCTTCCACGTTACCGCCTTCTTGTCGTCTTTTCTGAAAGCACACCACATGGACTCAGTTACAAAGAGGTCAGGGTTAGGAAGATCATAAAAGAGTTACTCTGACAGTTTAATCGGTGCAGTCCATGCTTCAGATGGATGTAGGACAGCGGTGAACCCAGAGGCACTAAGAACAAACTATAATACTGGTTACATAAGGCAGCTCCAGAGACAGGCCCATTCTTTTTCATGCACTAAAAAGTATCCATCAGTTACATCAGCCCTGCTCAGGCGTGTGCGGAGGACAGAGGTGGAAGACATAATCAAAATCTGTAATGTGACTTCATATTGTATTACTCAAGAATAAATAGTACTTGTGCAAAAGCAAAAGTCTTGAATTTGGCATTAAAAAAAAAAAAATACAAATCACTTTTAAAGAAGAATATAATAGATTTTTTTCCTCCAGTTTTACTCAACAACAATACATCAGGACATTCATTTATCATCTGTCACCAGTCTATCCCAGCAACTATGGGCCTTTATTATCATAACAACCTAAAAACACAATGTACAATGTGTACAGTCAGTGGCCAGTTAGTCGCAGGGCTGCCAGACAACATTCACAATCTCATTTGTCAGCAATTTAAAGTCTCCAATTCACTTAACACATGGATGTTTTGGGCGGAACCCGTTACCCTGGCTTCCTCCAAAAACCCCGGGGAGAACATGCAGACTCCAGAGAGTTTTGACTCGACATCTTTTTCAAAAACAAATACTTGAGCATATCTAGTATTGCTTACTGTGAGATGTTGTTGGTGTCCAAGTCCACACAGCTGATGTCCGCCGGGGGCACATACAGATCAAAATAACGCGAGTCCACTCCCACGATGAAAGGACAGGGGGCGCTCAACACATCAGCCAGAGCCAGAGGACAAAGAGGGATGTAGGGACAGGGCCAGTGGAAGGGGAAGATCATCTGTCAGCAACAACATATGTTAGACATGAGTTTTATTGTGAAATAGAGAAAAGCGAGCCAATGCCTTTAGGTCTGATGGTGTGTGAACTGAGGTTCTCTGTGTTTCTCATAGACTGTGCAAGTAGTATCAAAATTCATTACATAAGGTGTAAAAAGTCAGTACATTTTATTATTTTGAGTTTCAATACAATATTCACTCTTCATTTGACCTTTCAAGGGTTAGTGAATAGAGAAGATTAACTGAGGGAAATAGAACAGGTTAAATATGAAAAGAAATACAATAAATATGAATTCAATATCATTTAGCAGGTCTTTTAAACTCTATTTGAATCCCCAAACAAAAAAGCAAAGCAATAAATAATCTCAATAGGCTAAAAGTTGAAGTAGGGGTGGGTGATATGGTAAAAATATAATATGACGATGTTATTAATCCAAGATACTACTGCTATCAGTGTCTTCAAAAACATTTTCTATCTACAAATTCAATATATATCCAGTTCAATATTCATCATAATATTTAATACTGTTTGTTTTAAATTTTGTCTTTATATGTACACTGGTACTGTTACAGAAAAAATGATGGAGAAGAGCAGAGCATAAATAAATGAACTATATCACGATTCAATGATCTTCCCTCTCTGATCTTAGCAGCACGATTTGATATTCTATTGTCATATATCGCCCACCCTTAAGTTGAAGGCTTGACTGAAATTCTAAACAACATTCTTTTGATTTGGTTGAACTTCTACTAAGTCTCATAATACTCCCAAACACAGTAATCTCAGTGCCTAAACCTTCATTAAGTTCAATCATTTTGAGGGCAGACTTACAGACACAAGTGCCTCAGTCACACTGGTGAGGACAGCCGGGCGCAGAGAGTGCACCAGGATCTTGTGTTCGGTGACGGCTAACACCAATAGTGTGGCTGCGTTCTTCGGACCCAAGTTCAGCAGCAGAGTGGACAGACTGCCACCACTGAGACACAAAACAACCCAATGTGAGATGATTGCTCTAAATGGCTTCATTTGATTTCATGTGGGTGATTTTATGATTTTTATGTACCTGAGAGGTAGAGGGGAGGACACAGGCTGGCTCAGGATCAGGCTGTCGTGAGGAGATAGCTGTGAGGAGTACAAAGGTAAAATTAGACAACATCAGTGAAAGTATAAAAGATTATTATATTTGTTTGTAAGTCTTACTTGAACTAGGATCCGAGGTCTCTGGGTTGAGGGAAAGGGCACGTTTTGCATGAAGTGAGCAATGTGCCTGTGGATAAAACATAAAAGATTTAGCTGTCTTAAAGAATATTGAGCTTGTACTCGTAAACTATGGCCAATCACTCAGCTCATCTGCCTCTAGAATCAGATAACTAATGCTGCAATTGGCTGTTGTGCTTAAATAAATGAAGGGCAACTGAAAACTAGAGAGGAGGCAATCTTGAGAATAGATTCACAACACATTTAATGAGGCTGAGGAAGTTTAAAGAAAACTAACTTTTCAATTGGCAGGGCGTGCGGTCCAGAGATGGAGTATCGATAGAGGAATGTGAGAAAGCTCCTGAAGGATTGGAAGAAGGGCCAGTGAGAAAGGAGGCAGATGCTCTTGTTACTGTACAAGCTCCTGGTTCCATCGGGGGCAAGGCGGGAGCAGGACAGGCCCAGCTGAGAGCACTGCCGGTCGGACAGCTCCTCCTCTGGGTACGGCTCGTAAAACTGGATAGCTGCTCCGTACACCTGCACACAACCACCATATTCATCCATGTTATAGAAGAAATCTGCTGAGTCATGCCTTCTTATGAGTGTAAAAAATGGTTGCAGCAAGGTGTGACCTGACAGTCCCTATCCATTATTGAAAAGATGAGCTGAGAAATCTCCTTCACGCCGCAGTGCCTCTGAGAAACAAAGAGCTCTTCAGCATTCTGAGCCAAGAACGAACCATTTTGGGATTCTAGTCAGAGTTCAGAATTGACCAAGATCTGTCTGGTGTTCCTAGAAACAAGGCTGCAGTTCATCAACAGACTAATCCAACAGGGACACAATGCACCATGGGTAAGGCAGTGATAAAAGAGGTGAGGCTGCTTCTGGAATAAAAGTTAAGTGAGCTCTTGAATCATGAAGCATTCTTGTGCTCAAAACTGCTGTTCACTGGATATGTTTCTGTAACCCTAGACATTGTTTGTAAACTTCAATCAAACATTCAAACACAAAAACAACAATGTATTGAAATTACATAACTTACTTAGTTACATCAACCAGCCTGACTGTATTACGAACTCTGGCATTTATACACCCCAAACTCGGACTGAGGTTAAACCAGGACAACAACCAGATCTAACCCCACAATGTTAAGATATCCAAAACTAACACACAAAACAATAACATAGGTCTCTCAGATACAGAACTGCTGGATTATAACATTCACAAGCACATCTCTGATGTCAGTTGTGAAAGAGACTGACCTTTTCTCCAGAAGCCCCGGTCAGGACAAATGTGGAGAACACAGGCAGTGAGTGTTTGGTGTGTGCGGGCCAGCACTCAATGGTGGCCCCCATGGGTAGACAGAACATGGGGACTGACTCGGGCAAGGGGAAGGACTCATAGTCTTCTTCAGGATACCGGCACAACAGACCTGCATAATCAAAAATGACATTGTTAGGCAACTGCTGCATATTTATATAATCAGTGTTGTAGAATTCATAATGTACTGTTGGTATTCACTTGGGTCTGTATTGTTATCTCTTTGATTATACTTGTACCAGTGTCTACGTGAGCTTATTTGCAAATGGGTTTTCTCTCTGGACATGAATAAACAATCCAGCTGTCTCGTTCAGATAGCACTGTACCTTAATGACAATGTACACCAGTCTTTGTTGTAGTCTTCTGTGCAATATTTTCATATAATCATTCCATCACTCATTCATTTTCTAGGGATGGCTGTCCCCAGTTTGTCATAGGGCTGTCAAACTAACATTTTCTCTCGCATTCATTTAGGGGCAACATTTTCCAGTAAGTTGCCAGAATACCAAAAGTGAACCCATTGTACATCAGGGATTAAATGCAGACTCCACCCAGAGACATAATATTGACCAACACTTTTGCCAGGAAGCGGGATCATGAAATCACTATTGCATGGATATTTTAGTGCTTGTTATCGTACCTGCTTTGTATGCAATTGTGTTCGCCTTTGCCAAAGACTTCTTATAACAAAGGTAGACTGATGATCCCCACTGAAATAAAGAAAAGTCACATATTAAAACCTGGATTTTTTTATTGCCCCACATCTTCTGCCTTTATTTGTAAAGTTGAACCCACCATGCTGCTGTTGAGATTTTTATCCACTTTACAGAAGGTATGGGGAGGAGACTCTCCTTTGCCCGGGACGATGATGCACACATCGGTCACTGCCAGAGAGGTGTGGGGCTGGCTCTTGGGGGCCCTGCGGTACGTGATGTAAATCCGCTGCGAGGACGAGCTGCTGATGTTGGCGGGACGTCCGGAGGGAGTGGTCTGAACAATGTGGCATCCAGGCTTTAGCTTCTCCTTCCACTCGTACAAAACCCTGAGAAATACCAGAATAAGTTTGTGGTGTTCGTTTTCAAGTAATGTAGTTTAGTTAGCTTTGAGCCTTTGTTAACATTTGACTTGAATTAGCAAGAAAAACAAGACATTCAAAAGCTAAACTACTCTTATTTTAAATCTCTCACATTTATTTACCTAACGTGACCAGCACCAAATAAGGTGACCAGATGTCCCATATTTGGTCCATTATGCTCTTGTCACCCTAGCTCCAATTAGAGAAAGCACTCTTAATTACAGTAATGTTAAATAGTTCTGATTTCTCAGATAGGACTTTAACTAACTGATTTAGTCTGACTATAAACAGGTTTGATTGGGTGAACCTCCAGACCCACCTCACATAATAAAATGAATGGATCTGACTAGCCAGGCTAATATTTACAACCCTTTATGAGCTACATTCTCTTAAACATGTCAGGGAAGAGTAGTGCTGCAGATTAGACCGTCCCAGGGCAGCTGTGATTAGTGTCTCTGAGTAATGGGTCAGGGAGGATTACCCGAGATCGGTCAGTGGAGGCTTATCTCGACCACGTTTGAAGCACAGGAAGATCTGCGGTCCCCTCAGGCTGGCACCGTTCAGCTCGGCAGACAGGCCCGAAGGGGTGGTTTCCACACAGGTGAACCCAGGGGGCACCTCCTCGCCCAGGGACCGGATGACCACGGCCACGTCTGTGATGGGGGCTTTAGGCTGCACCGAGCGGGGAGAGACATCGTCAAAGTGTAGCTCTTCCTCCAGAGGCTTGGACGAGTCGGTCAGGCCAGCCACCACAAAGTAGTCGGCTACACGAGGGCCCTTATCCTCCATCATTGCCCATTCCCACTCTGCTGTAGAGACAAGGGGGAGAGGGAGATACAGTACATTAGCACCAAGACCAGTAAAAAAGCACAATATTAAACAAATAAATCATTCTACTGTTATTGCAATGTTGTCAAATGCAGTACCAAACATTAGACCAAAAATAACCCTACTTCAAACAGAAACTTACATTAAATCATGTTAGATCCAAATAAAAATGTCTTGGTTGAGAACTATTTCCTACATTTAGTCCTCTGCAAAAGAACGTAACGCAACGTACAGTAAATCCGACAATTACAGTTGCATTCAATTTTCAGGAAAATGGATGAATGGGAGAAATAACGAATTACCTCTGCCAAGGAGGTAATGTTTTTGGTTGCGTTTGTGTGTGTGCATGTCTCAATCTGGATCCAGGATTTTTTTCAAAGAATATCTTATTCACTTAAATGGGACAGACATCTGAGGTTGGACATTAGGACATTGAACCCTATTGCAGCAAAGGTTGCAGTTCTGCAACAGGTTTTTAGTACCTTTTCAGCTTCTTCTGGAATGATTTTGAATTATTTCCATTAATAGAAACAAAGAAAGAGAAGTCACATTTTTGTAAAAAAAAAAATTCTGGAGGGGTGTCCAGGCCCACAGAAGAACCGTTAGAAGTAATTAGCTTCCTTGGCGGAGTTCAGCACTCCGAGTTCTTTCTACTTACTTTTTTCAGTTTTTCTAGTTTAACAGCCATTTAGCTTTAGTTTGGACTTATATGAACCATGTAATTAATTATTTGTAATTCACTATTTACATATAACACATTGACTCATTACTCATGACTAAAACATTTTATTATGCAAATAACTGGTTGAAGTCCGGCTATTATGGCCTTAACGTACAGCAAACCATGAACCATGAACGGCTATTTAATCATAGTGCTGCTGACACTTACACACCCTTAACAATTCACTCTCACATAAATTCACTATATGGGACATTTAGATTACCCAGTTCACCTATAGTATATATGTCTTTAGATGGTGGGAGGAAGAGGAGACAATCCACAGTCACACAGGGAGGACATGTAGACTTCACACAGAGAATGTTGGCAGCCAGCCCAGGGCTCCACTTAGGAGCTATATCATATCACATTTACCGTTAAAAACAGCCTTAAAATTCCCTGCGTGTGTTATGGTTCTTCATATAATAATAAGCCCATGTCTCATGTAACAGTACATTAGCATTACAAAAATAACAGAATACATTGAGCACATCTGGCTCCAGTTAAGAGTGCATTCCTGGCCAAAAGCTGTATTTCACCCTGAAATATGGAGGGGAGTCTGTGACCTCTCTTATGCTGTAGAAGATTATGTAAAATAAAACACATGCTTTTGTAAGAGAAAAAGAGGAATGGGGAAGTATGCCTTAGTGAAACAGGACTCTGAGGCGAAGTGTTGTGGAAAAACACAGGGACAGAGCTGCTTTATCACAAAAACATGGAGGAGCCCTGCAAGCACAGAAAATACTGAAGGGTGACAATATAAGGATTTATACGGGAGATATACACAATGAGCTTATGATGGGCTGATGTTTTTGCTTAAACAATTCATTCATCTTCTACTGCTTATTCCCATTAGCAGTTTTGGATGACTCAAACAGCAACTATGGGCTTTAGGCAGAGTACATCGAAATCAATGACAGGTTAGTTGCATGGCTGACACAGAGACAGCCCTTAATTCTCACATTCATTCACTAAAACATGTCCTTGGGCTGCAACAGAAAGACAGATTACTCGGAGAGAACCCACAGTAACACATGGAGGACAAGCATTGCTAGCCAGTCACAGCGCGTCCCAGTCGCTTTAATGTTGATGTAAACTATTCAGAATTGTAGCTCAAACAGCTATGTCAGTGCTAAATAGACATAACTGCCTCACTATTCTATTACAAAAAGGCTTATAGTATGTGACTTTGTTGCTTCTCCCGTAAGGCAAAATTTCACTTACGCCCTTTAGGTTAAGCCCATCTGGAAAACATACAGCTATGAAGTCATGAAGTTCTTCTCAACTTGTCACCAGTACAGCGGGTGTAGCTAAGCCACTTAAGCCTCACTGGCATCAGACTGAAGTGTGCTGCTGCTGGGGCCAATAAGAATCAGCCTGTTCAACACCAAACAACAAACATAAAGCATTCACTGTGAGAATATTTGATTACTCTTGTGTGCAAAGGTGTCATTTTCAGGGCACAGAGTGGCTTTGATGGTACATCTGTCTGTACATCTCCAGTATTAGATTATTTAATGTTGACTTTATTGCCTTTGGAAAATTAGACAATTGGACAATAGCTGAGCAGCCCCTGCAAGACTCCAAATCTGAGGCAGGATCTTGGCCAGGACCTTCTTGGAGGATGAATCAATTTTACAAGTTGTAGGGCCAAACTAGAGCAGGTGAAGAAACCCCACACAGACACGGGTAGAACCTCCAAACTCCACATAAAAAGACCTCAACCTTCGATGGGAATAGAACCTGAGACCTTGCTTGCCAAACCATTGTTAAAGAGAACTTTAGGTAATATTTTATATGGCTAAAATTTTTTCTCCCAATTTTCCAAGATGCAATTTTGAGAGTGGCTGTCAGACATCCATGTCATTTTACTAAAATATTTGTATACATACATGCAGTATACAATCGTTCTTACTAACCTTGACTATATTAATAATTCTTCACCATTAATAGCTGTTGCTTTACAGTAAATCCATGCTGATGTTTGAGCGTTTATAAATATATTAACAGTGATGAGACAGATGAGCGCCTGATACTGAAGGTCCAGATTAAATATAGATGTAATCCCTGCACATTCTCTGCGTCTGTGCCTCCTCTTCAACAGGAAGCACCGCCTTATAAGGTATCGGCATCGCCATGGTAACTGCAGTAAAACTCAGCAGCAGCGAGGGAGTAACGAGATGTGGTTAAACACAGCTGAGCTAACGGGCCGTGATATTACTGAGCAGTTTTTAAAACGACTACCTACAATCTTCATTCATCTTAATCCTGTTAAGTGGAAGATGGTGGGGGTTTAAGACTGTGTCAGCTACTATGAGCCTGAGACAGGGTACACTCTGGTAAGCGTGGGCGAATCATGATTCAATTTTATCACGATTATAGCTGAGTTTGTATTTTCTGTCTTACACTGCTGCTTCATAAAACCTAACAAATTCATTGTAGCCTACATCCATTCTAACGTGTGGTCTGTGGTTTAGACCTAGTTAGTCCTGGTTCAGAACTGGACATGTCATGTTTTATGTTCATTCATTCATTTCTAGTTTGGACATGATTTCGACCTGGTTTAGTCCATCCATCTATCCATCTTCTTCCGCTTATCCGGGGCCGGGTCGCGGAGGCAGCAGTCTAAGCAGGGACGCCCAGACTTCCCCCTCCCCAGACACTTCCTCCAGCTCTTCCGGAGGAATCCGGAGGCGTTCCCAGGCCAGC
>JAVQKC010084697.1:0-18427 GCA_036025475.1 Philypnodon macrostomus | reverse complement strand
CAGCTCCAAAAGTGTGCTGCGGTCATACTTGTAGTGAGGAAGTGCAGTACAAGTGCAAAAGGTGAAAAAAGTAAAAATAAAATAAAAAGAGCGAGTCGGCTCGGAGCTCCGATCAGAGCGACCGTAGTTCGGCGCATCCTGATGTCAACATGCAATAACTATGAGGAATACTGCACGAATGATATAAAAGACAATATTTTTTATATAGTTGATAAAGGTAGACTTTGTAGAGGTAGATATAGTAGAAGTTCTAGGATCTGGGCTTACTGTTCAGAACTGCAACTAAATTAATACATGCCAGGACTAACTTAGGCTAAACCAGGACTATACCAGGTCTAAATGTCTAAACAAAGACTAAACCAGGACTATACCAGATCTAAATGTCTAAACAAAGACTAAACCAGGACTATACTAGGTCTAAATGTCTAAACAAAGACTAAACCAGGACTATACTAGGTCTAAATGTCTAAACAAAGACTAAACCAGGACTATACTAGGTCTAAATGTTTAAACAAAGACTAAACCAGGACTATACCAGGTCTAAATGTCTAAACAAAGACTAAACCAGGACTATACCAGGTCTAAATGTCTAAACAAAGACTAAACCAGGACTATACCAGGTCTAAATATCTAAACAAAGACTAAACCAGGTCTAAATGTCTAAACAAAGACTATACCAGGTCTAAATGTAGTGTAAACTGAACCAGGGCTAAACAAGGACTTAAAGAAGCGTTAACTTTTGAATACCATAACATTATTGCAACACATTCAGTTTAGTGTGAAACCTATATTGCCTTTGCCAACCTTACGCCAACTGATCCTACTAAACCACACATACAATCTCTTCATTTCAAAAAGCAGCTTTGTCTTCCTGCTCTTATCAATTTACTACAGTGACTCTGCATTATTTACTTCGTGACTGTAAAGGTCAGCTGCCGCCATGACGCTAATATCTTTCAATAGCCCGTATCAAAAGGTGATTATATGAGGCAAACCTGATCCACAACCAATGAATCATAATCGTATGGGCTTTTTCAGATATTAAAAAAGCCTTACCCTGGTTTAGTCTGCAGTTCTTGACCTAAGCCCTTTTGCGTTGCCTCGTTGTGGTTTTGGTTTATAAGTAGTTCAAATTTCGAAGCCAAAGGTGATACCGCTGGTGGACAGTTATGCCTGACCGCAGAATTATATACACTCTTTTGGCTGTCATCTCAAAGACTTTATGAGCTCATGTGCTGACTCTGCAATGTACTAGAGTGTAGACAAATGAGGATGGCAAGAATCAATGTAAGCTGGCTGTCCACTTTATTAGGTAGACCTGTTTACTTCTTAAGGCTTAGTTCACACAGAGAAGATCGAGGAGGGGCCACAATGTTATCGTCTCAGGAAAGTGGGACCCAGTTTAAAAAATGATCGTCTCCGTGTAGAAGTAATGACTAAACGATAAAATACCTTAGCGGATACACCTGAACTAGTCTCCGTGTGGAAAAGGGCCCAACACGCAAGTTTTATTAGACAAAATAAAATGAAAAGGAAAGGTCATGATTTTGTTTTTTTGAATACAAACATGTTAAGAGATTACAGAGAATGGTTGGAAAAAGATACAATATGCAGTGAGTGACAGTTCTGTGGGAGAATTTGCCTGTCTTTAAACTAGTAAAAAAGTTTCCCCCCCAAGATCAGTGAATTGGCTTTCGACATGGGGCTTTTTTTTTTGTACCTGGCAGTTTTCCAGCCATGATCAACAGCAGTAATCATACTAAAGAGGTCTTACTGCTCCAATTAATCACAGACTTAATTACAGTCAAGACTAAATGAAATTCTAGCATGCTAATGATACCGTTGCATGTAATTATTCAGCGAAGTTTGCCCCTTACCCGTTTGTGTAATGATTATGTTTTTGTTAATATTATGTAGTCTATAGCTACACGATATATTCCAAATGAATTGTTATCAGCAAACACTTGAAAGGAACTAAATGATTTGTATATTTGGGCCTTTTACACTCAAAATAATTGATCCTAGAAATTGTGTTTAAAAAAGGTATTGATTAGCATTGGTTCTGGATTAGCCTATTTGATGTGTGAATCCTCTCTCCGCCTGTGTTGTCTCTAAGAAGCATACATTGTGTTAAATCTGCTCACAATAAAATCAAATAGACTTAAAGCACCGGTTAGACAAAACATACAATTAGGGCTGCAAGGAAAACACGCAATTACTATGTTTACTACATTAATGTCTCAGTGTTTTGATATGTAAATCAAAAGATATCAATGACTAATCCATGACTAACCAAGGCTAAACCACATCTAAATTTGGACTAAACCAGAACTAAGCCAGCTTTTAACCAGTAGTCAACCAAGGCTAAACCAGGGTAAAACCAGGGTTAAACCAGGACTTAACCTGGTCTAACCCAGAACAAAAGCGAGCAAAAATGGGACTAAACCACAACCAAAACTAAACTCGACAAGAACCAAACCAGGACTATACTGAGCTCTGTATTGCTTTATCTTTTTACATTTTTCATACACTGTGTTACATCTCCTAACATTGAAAGACTACTGCACTTCTCTATATCCTGACCTTATTGATTTCCCCTCTCTCTTCTGTTCTCTGTGTTTTAGACCTCCTAAGTGGTGCCCAGGAGAAGTGTGAGCTGCCTCCGTTGGATGGGTTTCCTCACTGTGAAGGGAAGATCAAGGTGAATAACCCCCACACACACACAAAGATACTACAAGGCTCTCCATCTCACTTTAGCCCACTGTATATAATACATCTAACAGGCTGTAAAACACACTCACACAGAAGATCATTGAACTGTAACAATGCTCATATTAACAACAAAAGGAAAATAAATAGTATTATGATGAGCATTAGATTTGATGTGCATTGTTCACAATTGTATTCAAGTTAAGTTGTGATATACTAACAATAATAATGATAACAATGCATGGGATTTGATGCACGTTTGATGGACTTTACATTCACTCACAGCTACACATTATTGGTGGTAATCTAGATTAGAGCCTGTCCTGGGAGAGAAACTAAGGCCAGATTGGTGAAGTGCTTTGCCTAAGGACACAACAATAGTAAGAACTAGACAGAACTACATTAGCCAGCTTTTTGGTTAGTGAGCTACTGCCGCCGGGTATACTAAATACTGATGGTAAAAGTACATTTGTATTGTTATTTTTGTATTTATTGGTTAAATGAACACCATTGGCTATTCCTATCCTCCTATTACCTCCATTAAGACTCCTCATTTTCTGTATTTTTCCAAAATCTACTCAAAATAAGGACCCTCCCACGCTAATGCTCATGTTCAGTGGCTGGAAAACCTCACCTCCTGCAGTTTTAATGTCACCGGTTTATACTAAATGGTGCCCTTAAAATGCTTAAATCTGACTATCTGACCCTGTTCTAAGCTGTAGAGGCCAGAAAAACTCGATTACTATTGCTGTGGCTGTAGAAGCCAAGGGAGGGACTAAAGTAAAACAATAATTATAAAAGATGACCTTATTTACATCATAGAACAGGGTCAGAGCTTTATTTTTCACAGTTTTTGTGTGTTTGTTGGGTCCTCTCCGACTTGATAAGGCCTTATCCAGGACAACATCTGTTTAACCAGTCCCAATGCTCATCTGATATTGCCAACGCTTACAGAGGCCACGCAGAGCCAAAAACAGTCCCCACCCATTCACACATGTACAGCACATGACAAGGCAAGACAAGACAAGGCAGAACAATGCGCTCTTTCAGATGTTGACAATAAGGAAGTTGTTACAAGAGGAAATGGATTACGTAATTTGGTTATTCTCATGTGATATACTATACAAGAAATGCAGTAGCAATGCTTTTAAAAGTATTACCATTTAGTTAAGTTAATAGTAAAGATCTTCACCAGGTTTAGCACCACAAACCTGATCGCAACATCACTGGGTCTGCCTGGGATTAGCATGAAGATTCAGAAAGATGTGAGCAGCCTACAACCACTTATGAATTTGAAGGACCTCGCTCCCTTTCAAAAACACAAGTGGACTTTTGAAGGCGATCACGTTACCAGATTTACGTGCTTCTTCCGGGCGCTCACTTTGCATTTTGTAAATCTAAATAAACTGCATATTTACATAAAACATTTGCTTAGTTCTGTGTTTGGAAAAAACTCCAGTCAGTCCTGTCACTTTGCATGTTTCGCAGCATGTCCCCAGTGGGCTGTTATCAGAGCTGCCATTACACATTAACAAACAGTCTCTCCATTTATCACCATCTCATCCATCCAGCCTTATATGTGCTCAGTTCATTGGAAATGACCATGGTTGATTTATGTGGTGTACATCCAAACAAGCAGCATTATTGATTTCCTTTAGGCCTAATATGAAACCTGGGATTTTGGCCAATGATAGTGTAGCTGTCTTCGAGTTACAAAATTATTCTTAAATATGGACATAAAAACTTTAAAAATATGCACATATTTTCAAAACAGAAGGTGCCTTTTCAACAGAAAACATCATTGAGTTTCTATTAGTTTTTAGACTACAGTGTTGGTTCTAGTAGCTACAATGGTGTCTATAAATGTAAATCTTTTGGCCTATTTAGTGCCAGACTTTTTTTTGAGCGTGAAGTCAAGAAGAAATTGTATCTATTGTTGGTTGCCAAAAAAAAAAACTATTACTGTACACTGGTAGGATATGCCACCCCCGACCATTAATTCAATTGAAACAGAGAGTCAAAGTCTATATATTGGAACGTATGACTTCTATTCTACAAAGAAGCGTTGATCTTTTTACTCAAAGTTTATTTAGCAATTTGATAACGTGGGTTGCTGTAACTGTAAAGTGGATTCTATTTCCGGAATGCCTTGCCCTGAAGCTTTGTTTTGGGTTTGTTTTCTGTTTAGTGAATGTGATAGCTAACTTTTTAAAATACTTTGATTATTATTATTATTATTATTATTATTATTTATTTTTTGTATTTGTATTTTATTTTATTTTTTTATTTTTTTTTCATTATTATTATGATGCTAATATTAATGTTGTTATAATGCTGTGTGTGTATATTTGCATGTGTACACAGATGGGTATGTAGGTGTGTTATGCATCTGAAAATGGCAGGGACTGTTCAAATGTTCAATGTTCAATTTTATGCAAAAATCCCCCCAAAAATTAATTATTGCAATATTTCTCTTCTATATTTGCATGCATATGTGTTTCTTCCAAGTCAACCACTCTTGAGGTCGCTAGTGTACAAATCATCCTATTATACTTCAATATCTATAAGTAATGCTAATTTGTGCACTAACTAGTTAATTTTTTATATGTATTTTCAGTGGATGAAGGAGATGTGGCGCTCAGATTCATGTTATGGTAATTACGGTGTCGATGGATCCTCCTGCTCATTCTTCATTTATCTCAGTGAGGTAAGTGCACCAGGAACAGTTTACTTTACAGAGATTTAACGGGTATAAAGAGGTTAAGATGTAGGTTCTCAAACTGTGGTAAGGTTATAAGTCGTGGTACATGAGATCTGTCTAGTCTCTGGTTTATGGCACACTTAGGACCTGGTTTAGAAATGGGGTAGTCCTCATTTAGTACTCGGTTAGTCCTTGTTTAGACCTGGGGTAGTCCTCATTTAGTACTCGGTTAGTCCTGGTATAGAATTATATTAGTTCTAGTATCTCCCAATGTTATTGTAATGCTTTTAATCCCTATTTTATTATATTGATTATTATATTTAGACATGGGTGAAGTACGACGATATGGTGGCTAGTTAAATCAATAATGTGGCTCAGAATGTTGACTATGCAGACAGTGACTATGTTGAGATTATTTGAGGTAATGTTAAATAGATAATGTTTTAGATTTATCACAACATTGTCTGCTCCTTTATCGTGCATGTTCTGAACACACCTGTATACCTCTTTATGCGTTATTTACATGTGATAACATATAGGCGCTTTGAGACTCACTTTGAGGCTTTCAGTTCTGCAAGATTTATTTTTGACATAGCAAAGTGCATCGCCAAAGGTCTTAACACACAAGGAGTACATTAATATTAACAACAGACTGATAAACTAACATTGCTTAAATATGATGGAATTGATAGCTGAAGGCATTTGATAGGCAGAATATGCTAAACGTTGAATCAAGTTGGTTTTAATGTAGCCTCTAAGTACTATAATATTGGACTAAAATGTGTCTAAACCAGGTCTAAACCAGGACTAAACTGTGTCTAAGCCAGGTCTAAACCAAATCTAAACCAAAATGTAAACTGGGTAGACTAGGACTAAGCAGTGGTTCTCTCATCAAATTCAAGCTCAGAACAAAACTGGCTAAACTAAATTCAACTTGAGAACCACTGTCTTATATGACCCAATAATACCCATTACAATATATTTTACCTGCTGTTATTGCCCGGTGTAAAACTTGATTTGAGTTTTGTGTGGTCAGTCAGTAGTGTGCCATGAATATTGTATACAGACTGAAAGCACTGCAGAAGCACTGAGGCCACTGTGTTTTTAGAGTTATACGGACAAGAGAAAAATCCATTAGGAACAAAAAATATATTTTTAAAACACTTTAGTTCACTGACCTCGATCATGGACATCACTAGTTCTGGTTTAGACATAGTTTAGTCCAGGTTTAGACCTAGTTTAGTCCAGGTTTAGACCTAGTTTAGTAGACCTGGTTTTGGCCCTGGTTCAGTCCTGGTTTAATGCTAATTTAGACCTAGTTTTTACCGAGTTTTGTCCAGGTTTAGACCTTTAAGTCCTGCAAAGACTAACAGTTTAGTGCTAGCTGAAGCACTTACAAAACATCTTAACATTTCCACAGAGAAATGACTCCAATGCATAAGAAATCTTGATCATAATTTAATACAGATGCAGATTGTCTCACTTTGTGTCTGTGAAATCTAACAGCTGTCAGCCTCCACTCCAGGTCACATGATCTCTCTGTTGCCATAACGACGTGCATGTATTTCCATCTCCAAGCAGCTGCAGCAGTCCATCCCTCAGTCCATCAGGGTGCGACTGATAACAACAACTCATGCAAAAAATAATGCATTAACTAGGGCTGAAGCGATACATCGGCTCAACATCGCTATCAAAAATGACCAATGTTAACCTACAAGGATAACTTCTAATAAACTTGAAATAAGTGTTATTTTGTGCTAGCTTAGGGTACTCGAACCACCGACCCTCCGTTTGAAGGGCGAGCATCTACCCACTGCACCACCGCCACGGCTAGTCATTAATCAAAAAACCTAAATCTACATAGGACTCAAGTAGTCCTTAAAAGTAGGGAGGGGAATACAACCGGAAGGAGGAATAAAACATTGTTTGAAAAAAGACTGTTGTCCCATTAAAAACATTATATAAACTATAAAATGCATATTACATCAAAACATGGCCGGCTGGAGTTCTATGTGAAAGGGTTAAAAATAGCATTATTTTTAGTGGGGGATTACTGGCACAAAACTCAATTTTATCAAACGTCTATCACCTTGTGTACTTGTGTAAAGCTATGGGAAAAGTAACTGACACCCTTGTTGATCCAGGCTCTTCAATATTCAGGCTGTGGTCAGGGCCTTGTGTCTTTTTGCGTCAGAGCAGTACGTGTCTGACAATAATAACAAATGATGCCTGTCCCATGTCATAATGTCTTTATGGTAAAACCAGGTCTATCTGATTTGTTTTCAAAGGTGGAAAACTGGTGTCCTCGTCTGCCCTGGAGAATAAAGATCCTCAATGAAGAGTCTGACAGGAGGGCACAGGTAAAAAAAAAAAAAAAAATATATATATATATATATACGATGGACATTTTGAAGCAATCACACAGCAGTAGATCAGAAATGGCCATTAATTACATACATGCTAGCTTAGGCTTTTAGTTTTATTCCTGTTTTTGTCTTTCTTGGCAAAATCTGGTGTTTGGACCATTGCTTAGTCGTCATTGGGACTCATATTATGCTCAAAAATGCTACTTGGAAAGCCATATATTATATATAGTGGTAAGTTCAGTTAAACACCATATAAGTCTATCATATATCTTTATCATTTCTTGTGGACACATTTTGAATTAATATCATAAAAGATCAATTTTCAAAGACTTAAGTGACCTTGGGATAAATCTGGGACAACTATCATTTATCTCTGCCAAAACCAGGGCTCAGTCAAATCCCACTTACATCTCCACTCTGCTGCTTCGGTCCACACCCCTTCAGCTTCTGTGGGTGAATCAATATTAAACACTCTTCTCTCTGGCTGTACTGAGTAGGGCTGGGAACCTCAGGGTATCTCACGATTCCACTCGATACGTGGCTCACAATATTGAAATCTCTCAATATGGCGATACTGCGATACTCCATATATTACATCACATTTTTTAAAGGAATGAATACAGTATTCAAACTCTATTCCAATGAGTGGATACTTTTTTTTAATGAAATACAGGTAATTTAATAATAAACGGTGTATACTTCAACTGTATCTCACAAATAAGTTCAACATTTAAGTACTGCCAGATTAGATTTTTGTGAAATATACAAAATAAAATGAATTCCAATATACCGATACAGCAGCCTGCAGTATCACCAAAAGAAGTATTTTGATATCAGTATATCAATATTTTGTCTCACCCCTAGTACCAAGGACATTTCATGTTTTCTCTAGATTTTTATTCAAGCCTGGATTTCTAATAGGTTCAGTCTGTTCTGTCTCTAAGGAAGATGCCAGTGTTTTACCACCTTACACAACTCATGTTGGCAGCTGCGTGCTCTGTGCCTCTGTGCTGTTGTGCGATGTCCTTGAAAAGTCTTGTTAGTTTGTGTGTGTTTATAATTGCAGACCCTGCTTATTTGAAAAGATTTCTCAGATTTGACGCAGTATTTTTTCACACAGTTATCGAGACTTTTAATAGATTAATTGGCAAATGCAAATAACATTTTCCATAGTAAATGAATATATATGTTTGTTTGTGTATTGTATGTTTAGTGTTACAATTATCTAAGCCCTTGTCCTGGGCCCATGGTTCAATGTTACTGCTGTGTCCAAGGCTTTTATATAGTTAAATAAAAAAATCAAAAGTGCCCACTAGTGAATTGTAAATTGTCAGTTGCCAGACCAAAGTGTTCAAAGATGTACTCAAGCCCATAGTATCCAGACTTTATCTAAAAATATTTATGGGAACTGAATGTCACAACTGCCCATATATTATATCTACAGCTTACCCATTAAATGTATGTATGTTGCTTGGCAGAGTTCAATTTATGTTTTTTTTTTTTATTATTTTCTTGCAGTTTCCACATTAAACTTTTATTATAAGCACTCTGATGTTTATGTCTCTGGGATAAAAACTGAAGCATATGTTGTGATCATAAAGGCTCTGTACTTAGTTTGACTCCAGATGTTTGTACAGATTATTATGTGAAGATAGACATAAGTGGTGATAAACTGTTCTTTTGATGTTTGCTAATATGTGCTTTTATTGATTTACATTAGGGCTTTATATCACACTATATCGCAGCTTCTAAGACTGTTTTGAGTTTTTGACGTTTTAAGTTCTTGTTTGGACCTAGTTATACTTGATTTCTGGTTTAGACCGAGTTAAGTCCTAGTTTTGTCCTTGTTTGGTCCTGGTTTAGACCTGGTTTAGACCTGGTTTAGTCCTGGTTTAGTCCTTGTTTTGGTCCTGGTTTAGCCCTTGTTTAGAGTCCTTGTTTAGTCCTGGTTTAGTCCTGGTTTATTCCTTGTTTTGGTCCTGGTTTAGACCTAGTTTAGTCCTGGTTTAGACCTGAAGTAGACATCTTTTTAAGTTAATTTTGTCCTGGTTTTGTCCTATTCTTTGTGGTTTACTTCTGGTTTCGTCTTGGTGTGGAAGTGTGGCTTAATGTTTTAAATTTGCATGGCTTACACCAGGTTTAGTATAGGTGAAGACGTAGTTAGTTTGATCCTGGTTTAAAGTTGAGTCCTGGTTTAGACCTCCTCTGCTCAGGTGAAGAAGTGGGAGTGGTCATGTGTCTGTGCGCAGTGCTGATTGGAGCCACCAGCGAGAAAGTGCTTGCTCGCTCACCTGGCTCTGCCTCCAGCACCAGCAGTGCTAGATCTGATCAATCTTACTTAGGGTTTGGTCAAGTCAAATACAATGGTCCATTGCCGGCTGGTTCGGCTAGACACATGTTTCTGTTGTTTTTGGTTGACCCATCAATTATTTTTTTTTCTTGTTTAGACCTAATTTGGTCCTGGTTAATACCTAGTTTGGTCCTGGTTTAGTCCTGGTTTAGTCCTGGTTTAGACCTAGTTTAGACCTAGTTTGGTCCTGGTTTAGACCTAGTTTGGTCCTGGTTTAGGCCTAGATTGGTTCTGGTTTAGACCTAGTTTAGTCCTGGTTTAGGCCTAGTTTGGTCCTGGTTTAGACATTGTTTGGTCCTGGTTTAGACATAGTTTGGTCCTGGCTAAGACGTAATTTAGTCCTGGGTTAGACCTTGTTTGGTCCTAGTTTAGTCCTGGTTTAGATCTAGTTTGGTCCTGGTTTAGTCATAGTTTAGTCCTGGTTTAAACCTTGTTTAGTCCTGCTTTAGACCTTATTTGGTCCTGATTTATACCTAGTTTTGTCCTGGTTTAGACCTAGTTTAGTCCTGGTTTAGACCTAGATTGGTCCTGGTTTAGACCTAGTTTGGTCCGGGTTTAGACATTGTTGAGATCCAGTTTAGTCAAATTGTTTATCTGGTTTAGTCTCAGTTTAGATTTCTGTTTTGTGTAGATTAGTGCTGGTTTAGAGCTTTAGAACTTTAGACTAGGTTTTTAAACCCAATTTAGTCCTGGTTTGGTCTCAAATTAAACCTGGTTTGGATGTGGTTTAACCTTGTGGATTTGTGAGTTTGTTTAGACACAGCTCTTAGATTACAGATATGTTTTTGTTCACATTAGAAAAAGAATGAGGACGTCTGTAAACGGCCATGCTCGTCATTTTTAGCAGGATGCCTCTCTGCATAGTGCCTGATGCCTGGTAGTGCTCCAGAATGTAAGTCATTGTGTGTGTCGCGGAGGCTGCAGTGGTGTGGACCTGTTTGAAGCCAGTTTCCTGCTGATACTCTGGTGAGGATGTGGGATGCTTCGCCCCAAAGATAATGGGACAGGACAGCTACAGAGCAGGGTTTTTATATCTCACAACAGCCGGCACTCACGCAGGCCTCCAGCTGATCACAATGGGTTGGTTCAGATGGGAAAGTTTGGAGAAGTTAGGATTTTAGCTTCTAAAACCATGTTCACATGTTTTTATTTTATATGTATGTATGTATGTATGTATGTATGTAATGTATGTATGTATTTATTTATTTATTTATTTATTTGATAGGGATGTTTCATGAATCATGTCACATACCACAACATCTTAGCCAGGACTATTTCTCAATGCTCGTCCCTAGTTAGGCTTTTATACAGAACAAAGGACAACACTGACAATACACAACACATACAGTACAATCAAACAATAAAACACTGTCATCGTGGATGACCAAGAAATTTGAAAGCCTCCTGAAACGATATGTAGTGAACTTTAGCTACCTATGGAGAATTAAGTTGAAAATGATGATGTAACTCGTGTCCAGAACAACTAAGAAATGGATTGTATTTGAATCACACTTTAGGCCAAAAATGTTTGTTTGTGTGAGTGTGCACATTAAAAATGGTACACAAATGGACAGTGCCTTGTAGAGACAGAGGGGCTGGGCCATGGTTTGGGGTGAATGTGGCGTGAGCCATGCTCTCAGATTCACTACAGGTGTGTCACAGGTGTGTAAATGAGACAAGGGCCCATCAGAGCCTGAGGGTCTGTGACATAGACATGTACCGTGACATATTTCTGACCAATAGGAAAATTGAACCGCAGTGTCCACTGTTTAACCTAACTTGGGTGTTAATTTTGCTTCAGGGTTTAGTTACTCTTTCAGGATTCTTAATTATCCAATCAGTCAATGATCTTTGATCAATGGAAATGCTAGTTGTCCAATTCTGCCATCACGCCTAGTAACTACTACATTGTAACTACTCAAATGAAAGAACTCAATTAATGAAGCACATAAGGTATATTCACTATCATACAATCTGACAATGTAAATCTTTAAACTTGTATTCTCTTTCTTCCACTGACCACTGATGCTTTCAAGAGTCATGGGTCCTGACAGATTCTCACCCTCATTAAATATAAATGGCCTGCTCCCATAATATACTGTACATGCAACCAAAAAAGAGGTGCAAGAGCATGTCTTCTCCTCTCTGTGTCTGGGACCGTCCTGCCCTGGGATCTGCCTGTTCCCCTTCCTCTCAGAGCCTTGGTCGCTTGGGGTCAAAGAGGCTGGTAGTGCCCCTCTTAAGAAAAAAACCACTACCCCCAAATCTTTGCTGCTGACCTCCCCAAAACCAAACTATCAGAATGTCCCAAGCAAGCAAGCCTTCGGGGGTCCCATTGTTCCTCTAAGTAGGTCAGAGCTCGCAGCTATCACAATCAATTTGGATTGATCGGAGGGGATATAGGGCAGAGAAGACGTGCAGACACAGGCTTGCAAGGCTGATCACACTTGTTGATCTAAACTGAAGGAACAGGAACTAATGATAGTATTCTTCACCAGGCTTTTTTTTTTCTCAAACTCATCTCCCCAAACTTGTCCAGTCAACTCATTCTATATCCCAGCATTGTTCTTACACCTCCCTTTTTCTCCGGGCCCTAGCGCTCCCGCCTATCCTTTTGTATAGTGTAATTAGTCATGTGGAACATATGGAGCATCATATTACATAACTAAGCAACAGCTGCCCTCAAGGACTCCATCCAGGGATAATGCAAATTCAATGGGGCAGTGTTTCTTAGACCCATCGCGGCACTACTTCTGAGGCGTTTAGCTGTGTCATAGCCCCCAAAACTTCTTCTTGTATTGTATTGTATGTGTCCCTTAGAACAATAAATTGCTGATGGAGGCCCCTTCCTTTCACCAGATAACAATGGAGTCTGTGGCTGTATGCATTGACTATCACTGCGGCGGCGGCCTGGTGTGTTGATGTTTCATTTACATAATTATTGCATGGTGCTGGGGTTTGTCCCAAGTTTGGCGCACTTTACAGGACAGTTTGGTCTGGTGAATTTATTAAAGAAAGGGTTACATGAGACAAAAGTGTATTTCATTTCATTTTGAATAGTATTCATTTTAAACATACTGACAATTTGGTATTTCAAGTAACAAAGGGATACTTTATTTATTTCACAATGTGCTATGGTATTGGTCCCAGCGTTTATTTTTATTTTTTATCTCTTCTCTCTCTTTTTATCCCCATTTTTTCACAAGTTGTTCAGTACCTTCAAATAGGTCCTGACCAGGATCTCACGGAGAATGATTAGCAGGTGCTGTTGTGGACAGGTGGCCCCAGCAGCATTTGAAGCTTTTCCACCAGGACCATCATGTATTGCTTATCAGACACTTTTAGTGATACAAAACTGAATTTAAATTTAAATTGGAAAAACATATTTTTAAAGAAGATTTATATTTTTATTTTTATTGATGTCATTTACCCATTTTGTAAAATACATGCCATGTTGGTCAAACTCTCCTGGGATTCTAACCCTATTACACCCTATGACTATTTTGTCTACTGATTACAGAGGTCCTCCAGTAGTCAGGATGAGACCCTTCATTCTGAGTCCGGACATTTGGCGCAGGACCCGGCCCGACTTGAATTAGCTCTCTCACCTCTTTGTCTCTGGCTCGCCTAATACCATAATCATAGACTATTGGGTTCATTAACCATGTATTATTCTAAAGACATGGTTAATCCAGCGGGCCTGCCACCATATGGACCAGGGAGCGGGCTCATCCGAACCTCAATACAATGGCCTGAGTGTTATGTAATGTTCTTAAATCCAGTGATTATAGCGTAATCTGAGAATATTTTTTTGTTTGTCTGAAACTTTGATGATCCCTCTGAAGGTCACACACTGAGCCTAAAGTCACAAATCAATTCTGCTTTTCTTTAAGATGTGGAGTTTTTAAGTAAATGCATGCTGTTAGACCAATTGGCTGGTTATGTGTGACATGATTATAGAGGGTTTACAATGCTGGCCAAAAATGAAATATTAAATAACATTGGACATATACAACTAATGTCTAGATATGCCATTAAACAATGAAGCATCTAAACCAACCTGGTTTCCGCATTACATTATTATCAAATATTACAATGTGGAAAAATCAAGCAAACCTCAAGAGGTTAGGACCATGCAATCTTTTGAATTAGTTAGCAATTTGTACTGTACTGTAATATAGTCTTTGTCTAACCTATTCAAAAACAGTATAAAAAGTGATGTGTGTTTGTGTTATAAGAGCAGTTGTGTAATGCATATGCTGTTGTGTTAGATGAATTGATAGATGTGTGATAATCAATACATGGGACATCTGTGGTGGCAGCCGTCTGCATAAGTGTGTCTATAATGGTGAGCTCGAGCGGGACGTCCTGCTGCAACACTGCATTGCTATAATGTAATTAAAAAACTACTGGATCATAACATCAATCTGTCCATATTGAGGTATTAGTGGGATATAATGCATTGAAGCTTATGGTTGCATAGATTAAAGTGGCTGAGCACAGTGTTTGTCAGTAGGCTCGATGTCCCTAAACCCTACTGTTAGTTCAAAATAATATTATTGAGATAGAAGTAAAAAAAAGTAGTCGTCATGTAAGAGTGAAGAAGTATTTGGTGAAAAACTACATTTTTCATTCTATAATGCATTCTCTTTTTTATATTAAAATAGTATTACTCAAGTTAAAGTAATTTAACTGGGCTGGGAGCCTCAGGGTACCTCACGATTCGATACGCGATACATGGCTCACGATAATATCTCAATATAGCGATACTGCAATACTCGATATATATTGCACATAATAACCTACGATATATATATTAATTCAGTATTTAAAATGTATTCCATTGAATTTATATTTTTTTATGAAGTAAAGTTAAATTAATAATTTGGACGGTGAATACTTCAACTGTATCTCACAAATAAGTCATAGAATGTAAATACTTCCAGATTTTATTTTTGTAAAAAATACAAAATATTATCAATTTCAGATACCATATCTCCAAAATAGAAATTGCAACATCATCCTACACCTGCAAACTCTTCAATTTCCAATCAAAGTAAAAATGAATGAAAATAGATAATTAATATTTACAAATGATTATAACTACAGTACACTTTTATTTAAAAAAAGTAAATGTAACTGAATAAATGTGACTAATTCCTACCCACCTCTGGATCCTAAATCTATAGGAGCTATTGTTTTATGCCGGGGTCGATATGACATCAAGATGGCCCATATCCGATCTGCTTGACTTGCTGCAATCCCGTATGGTGAGGCTACGTAATTTAAGAGGCTTTTGTATATATCTCTATTGAAGATTTCTCCCAAAAAACAGCTAACAATGTATGTGCGTTTTGACAATAGATAGACAACGCAAACACCAATCGTCTCATTCATCGCTGCTTTGTTTTGGTCATTATGTGCTCATTATTATAGGAGCGGTCGATAAACAATACAAACCAGTGTTTCCTGAAGCCATTGTCTCCACCGTGAAGATATGGGATCCAAACCAACAGGCATAAATGAAAGGACATAAATAACTGGACAATATGAATGAGTTTATTTTAAATTCAGAATAATGAATGTGAACCAGTTAATACAGGCATCTCCTTTAGGTCAATTTGCCTTGACCTTGCTCACCCCTTACACTAAGCTCATATAAGGTTTAACTGAAAATAATCCAAAAGATTGTCCTGCTTTTAGTCCTTTTAATTAGTTATTTTTTACATTTTAAACAGTTCATTGCCCCTTGTCTTTGTAAATTGTAAAATAAGTGTACAGTTTTTTTATGTATTAGTTTTATATATATACACAATTATTTTTTACACCATTTTTTTTTTTTTTTTTTGGGGGGAGGGGGTAATTTTGCCTTGAATGGGATGCTATATATCTAATGAAAACCCTAAAACACTATTCATTCCAGGTTGGACAGAGTGGTAAAAATGTATTCATATGTATGTATTAATGTGGACACTATCATTACTGTTGCTAAAAGCTAGTTATCTGCTTTAAATTGTTTTTCTAATGCCGGGTCTAATGCCCAACAAAAGATAAAGTTACTTTATTGGGTCAAAGGTGATTATTCGGTTTACAATAATGCATGTCTTTGGCGCTTCCCGAATATTCCGCCCATTCCAAGCCTCTACAGATTATCGGCACCATAATCCCTGAGGATGTGTCATCTTGAAAGTTGTGAGCAAACAATGGAAAACTTATTGGAGATGAGCCAGTGGGGTAATTACACCCCAATCCTGCGCTCTTGTCACCAACACACACACATAAAGAGGTGAGTCATGATGGTAAATCCCTGAGGACCGGTTCGGCGGTCTGTCTAAGGGCAGATGGACTGGGATGGCGCGCGTTTGGCATTAGCCCACGCCCCGCTGGTTATACCCGGGCTACGACCTTCCTGTTTTTGATCCTATTAAGTAAGGTGAATGAGGAGATGGACATCGTACTGACAGTCTGGAACTGGCCTCCATTTGGCCACCTGACCCAAAGTACTCGTTACCCCCACGCACATATGCTCAACCGTGGACATATTGAGCCAGGCTTTGCTAATTATCCCCAATTGTTCATATCAAAGTGCTGGGGAGATAGAAGTTTGGCTGTGTGGAATGGCTTGATAACATACATATGTGTATATATCAAGTTGCCATATGCTTCTGTTATGATATAGAAAGATTATGGGCCAAACAGTAAACCATAATGACTCTATCAAAGTATTATGTAAAGAACTTAATACGTTGGTTATGGTACAAAAAATGTTTTGGTCTACAACTGATCTCTATGAACTCCAGTAAACTCAAAAATACTTGATATACAGCTATATATCCCATTGGTCAACATCATCTTAGGAATCTTGCACCTTGTCTGGTAAACATTAGATGGCATATCCTAAAAATGAACGGAGCAACTAACCATTGTGCTTTTCACTTATGTTCTGTACCTACTCACAGACAACACACACAGCCCGTTCCTCAAAACAATCACACAATACATTTTTGGGGGGAAATTGTACTCCTTGATACTAAAAGTACTACCCATTGAGACGGAAGAATTTGTAGTACCTGTAGAACAACTCAGAACTTGGAAAACTGCTCTTACTAGCTGTCTTAGCCTTAGCCACTTAATTAAAAAAGATATTTTGTTGCCATTTTTCAGCTTTATTTGATAGGAGAGTAGATCGACAGGAAATCAGGAGGAAGAGCGGAGAGTGACACCCGGCAAACTGTCGTGAGCCGGACCCCAAACCCACGACGCCTGAATATAGGCCGCACACTGTACTGACTGAGCTAAACTGTGGCCCTATTAGCTACTGAACTTGGCAGAACTCTTTTTTTTGTTGGTCAACCCAATTTGACACCAATAGTGGACAGACTTCAAAAAACGTTTGTCTCTGTTTCCGTAGTGTAAAATCTGCTTTTGCAAAGAAATACTGACACACAAAGACCTCCTCAGCTCTAAATGATGGATTAACGTGACAGCTTCAGGAAAACTCTGATTTGTTTCTGATTTAGTTCTCTCTGCTTCGCTGCTGGTTATTGATGAGGCTTAGAAACAGGAAATGACCTTCCCCACAGACAGGAAGTGTCAATTTGTCACAATAAGTACCAATGGCTTCTGTCTGTAAATAAAAATCTAGAACAGGGAAAACATCAAACACAAAAACGGCTTGATTCTTAGACTGACCGACGACCTAATTTAAGTGAAGTCTGAATGTTTTCCCCATGTTACTGTGGGTGCTTGGATTCCTGTCACCGCCCAAAGACATGCATGCGTTTGAGAGGCTAAAATGGCCATAATGAATAAATAAAATTAGTAGTTGTTTGACATTGGTCTGCCATCAAGGATGAATCATCGTTTTTGGGGACAGACCCATCAGGAGCCGTTTACGAGCCGCAGCGGCATATGATTTGTTGGCCATGTCCAGAGGTGGGTGAAGGAGCCAATAATTGTACTCAAGTAAGAGTACAGTTACTTCAGAATAATGTTAAAGTAAAAGTAAAAAGTACTCATTCACATAATTACTGGAGAAAGAGTAGAAAAGTCCTGAGTAACTGTTTGAGCGTAATGTCAGATTATTTGTTTAATTTTGTGGTAATCGGGAAAAATAAAAAAATAAAAAGATAATAAACAGATTTTGATATTTTCAAAAGATAAACTAAAAACATAAATAATCTTTTCAAAAATGAAGGCACAAGGAACAGAATTTCCACATCATCACATTTTTCACATAAAGCTGTTCTTACATGACACACAGAGGTGGTAAAAGTACTCTTACTCTTTCTAGATTTACAA
>JAVQKC010084694.1:0-23692 GCA_036025475.1 Philypnodon macrostomus | reverse complement strand
CTTCACAAACATCCAGACAAATCAAAAAAGTGATTAAGGTGCCCGTTGGTAACAGTTGTAGCAGACGTACGGGGGCAGACGTACGGGGCAGACGTATGGGGCAGACGTATGGGGCAGACGTATGGGGCCGTTTCGCCGATATACACCTTGCTGTCGGGGACGACAGCACAGGCCTAGTTTCAAAATCCTCTTACCTTATAAGGTCATCTCTGTCCTGAAAAACCTTAGCTTTGCGCTCCACAGTGTAATCTGGAAATGCCAGACGTCCCGACTTTACAAGCAAAATGGTATAGAGCTGGCTTTGGCCACCAGCCGCCATTTCCTCTTCATCCAAAGAGTCGGTCAAAGAGAAAAGGAGGAGGACTCGGGAGAAGACAGCTCTAGGACCACGATTTAAACGGACACAGGAACCAGCAAGATGCTTCGCCCTATATGAACTAAGAGTTACTCTTTTGTGTTCAAGTAATGTCAATGAAACATGAAAGTATATTAAATATACACACCTTCTGAGCATGACTGCACCAATATTGTTTTGACCCGGAGCCATAGAAAAGAGGGATTTTTGTTTGCTCAGACGAATAAGGCCATCCACAAGCTGCTGTTTCTGAGTCCCAGAATTACCAAGGTGGAACGTTTTAGCTAAAGTTTTAAGTTCAGGAGCAGGCAGCAAGTCCAGGGCCTCTCCCAGGTCCTCAAGATCATTTTCTTTTAAAATATAAAAGGCAACACATTAAGCTGGAAAACTGCTGTAATAGACATACAGCATGTTTTTTTCTTATCGGCTATTTGTATCTGATCTGATCTTTATGAGTTGATTAATCATTTACCTGAATGTAAAAAGCCATTTTGCACTAACTCTTTAGCAACTGGTTCCAAATCACTGGAAATCTCTTCATAATCCAGTTTAGCAACTTGGAGCCATTTCAACTTCCTCTGAAACAGCCTCACATACAGCTTCTGTCCCATCACTTTGAAGAGGACATACATAATAAACAAACCTTTTAAACTGTTCACTCATTTATAACAATAGTAGAGATTGCGCGTACCTGATAGCTTCTCAAACGCATGTATCCGTGTCATATCATCATCATTAAACAATAGTCTGTCATCTTCATTCTCAAGAACAGCCTGGAGTACGGTTAGGAAGTTTCGCAGGTAATAGGGAAGTTGAGACAATTGGTAAATCTCTGCCTTTGCATTAGGCAAATGAATGAAATTATCCTTATTTGGTTTAATAGTGCTTTCTTCTAACGTTTCGGCAGAGTCATTGGTATTATAGCTTGGTAACCGAATTGCATGGGTATTGGCTTTCTCCATCATGTCAGCAGTTTCAGTTGTATTTACGTTTCCTTCATTTGTGTTCTCTTCTAGTTTGGCTTTCTTCCGAGCACCAGTTATTTTCAAAGTAGTTTTTCTTTTCATTATTTTGGAAGATGTGGAAGAGGGCTTTGGTGTAAGCAATGTCTGAAATGTATCAGATTTTGATGTTGCAGGAGCCTTTTCTGAGAGATCTTTAACTTTTGGTGCAGCATCATCACCAATTTCTGTCAAATCAATAATACTTCCATCTTTTTGCTTGTCCTCTAAATGTTCTTCCAGGGTGTTGCTCATGGTGGGTGCATTTGTCTCACCAGAAGAGGCACCTGTTTTATCAGCTATCTTACGGCACTTTTTTGACAACTTTGAGGACAGACTTCCCAGGTCTATCTTTCGGACCGCTCTCTTGCTCGTTGCCTCCTTTGGCGTCTTTTGTGATCTTGTTTTTTTAAAATAAGGACTGGTCTGTGTTTCTTTGATTTCTTCCTTCTTTGATGGGCTTGCAACTGGTGGAGTCTTGGGTGACATGTGGTGGTTGCTGCTGGGTAAATCAACATCATGACTTGCTGCTGAGCTTGCATTGCTACTGTCTTCTCGCTCAAAGTTCTGACATTGCAAATCGATGTGCTCATTGATCTTGAACCTTGGTACAAACTTGCCACACAAAGGACAAGCTAGTTGAGAAGGCTGGCAGCTGAAGAAGGAGGTGATGGGAGTGGAGCTAGCGGCATTAACCCGAGCCTTCGACTTATTCCTGGACAATGACAATCGTTTTTGCTTTTTGTCACTCATATTAACGGAGGTAAAGAGTATAGCACAATAAAAACATTAGCTTTTCCTTGCATCCTTCACAGAAAGTCATAAAAAGTATTAGCAAGCCGGGTGCTCGCACTAATACAATTTAGCCAACAAAACACTCAAGACTCATTAGACTAATTGGCAAGTATATATACAATATCGACCATAAAATTAAGATAAAAGCCAGTTCATGAAGCCGAAAATAAGCTAAAATACCAGAGTGCAGCGTTAGATTTGCTAACAACAGTGGAGGCATGAAAACAGCGCAGTCCCGCTCCTCAGGCACTACTAGCAGAGCGCAGATGCAAACGCTTTAAGGATGGGTAATCAATAATGTTTTGTAATCTATTTTTTTATTATTATTATTTTTTTATAAACAATGTACTGTTTGAAATGTTTTCATATGCATTTATGTATATGTCCAATATAAATGAAATATAATTAAATTAACTATATCTTAAATGCACATATCATAAATGGTATACACATTAATTAGCTTTTATTGTAAAGTTGCACAAAAATACAATTTAAGTAAACTGTGTAAGTGCATATTTTATTATTGACGTGGAGCCAGTGGAGCAAGGCTTGGGAACTTGATGTATCCTCTACACATGTTCCTGGGCTCAGTGGGCTGCTGTTCCTGTGCAGCCAGCTTTTATTCAAAAACCACCATCCGGAGAGCCATCTGATGTGACCAACACACGGGCGTTTTTAGAGGAGAGGAGGCTGCTGCGACATGCTGGTAAGAAACCCATGCAAATATAATTCTTTTTGCAGATGTAACAGATGCATGCAAATATGATGATGGTAGAGTTGGGGACAATGCTGCTGATAAGACGTGCTCCTCTTCTAGCTCACAACATCAGCTCATAAGCAGTGTGTCAGCATGGTGCAGTCTGGATGCTAAAAATCAAGGTCGACATGAATTGCTGCAGCTGTAGAAGCAGAATAATGCGATGTTTCACATGGTTAGACGAGCAGAGCGCAAACGTCTGGGTTTGTAGCATCACTGGGGGTTTATATTACACACAAGGCAAACATTTAATCCGGTTGTGATCGATCTTTAGCCCGAGATGAGAATGCGGCGTGTCCACTTGAGAGGAAACTGGAGCAGCCACAACAAACAGCATCAACACTGCAGCTGCGGTAAAAGTTTGGCCTAATAACGAGCTTTCAATCAGACAGCATCAATGATAGACCAAGAGCAAATTGATCCACCCTGATCCTAAATAATACAGTAATTACAGAGGGCTTAATCATTTTCTTGTATTTCAGCACAATATATAGTGGTGGGGAGGCTTCTGCAGCTAACGACAACAATAATCATCATCATAACAAGACATACTAATATAGAGATATGGTTGTTCATGAATTGCTATCCAGATACAGTGATTTTGCTTTGTATATATATATTGCTGTCAAAACTATTTTCACTATACGTCTTCAAAGCAATTAGAAGAGATGCAACAAAGAGAGAAGACAGATGAGTCACACAAGAACATCTATGTCAGCTGCATTATTTAGTCCTATTGTTATTCTGTCTGTATAGTGTTGGATGTTCAATAATGCAACTCTTCTCATATGTACAGTATGGAAGTGCATTCACTGTGGTTTAAACTATGTAAAGTGAAAGGACAGTATGTTAAGAATAGAATTGAAATAACATTACATGCAGAAATACAAAAGCTCTATGTGCAACGTAAATGTGCAACAGCATTAATAATTGTAGATATGCAAACACATATAACAAATGACCAATTATATGAATTTGAATTGATTTAATTGTTCAATGTAACACAAATTAAATCAGCATGTCATCATTATTTTGACAGGACTGAGAGCAGTGTGCTACAGAGCCAGTTATGGCTCATGTAAAGAGGCCAGGACCCAGTTCAAAGACTCCCAACCCTTCACCACATCCCACTAAACATAGCCCAGAGGAGCATCGAGGTTTGGTGAGGCAGGAACCTTTGCAGTATACCTCAAAGCAGGACCATGAGCAGCTGACCGTTCCCGTCTCTGCCCACCGCCAGTACTCAACAACCTCTGACCGCGGTCCTGACGACATGGAGGACACCTGCTCTGAGTACGACAACGTGGGCTCAGACGTGGAGCAGGATTATGACGAGGTTTTACACTTACAACGAGAGTCAGCTGTGGACATTAGGTATTACAAACAGTACTGTCCCGAACGGGCTGGATATATAAAACATGCAGTGACTGAGAATCTAAACGAGAGCAGTGGTGGCGCTGTTGAGCAGTTCCCTCCTAGAATCCATCATGACACACAGGTAATAAGCCAGCCATCTCAACCAGAAACTAAAGCTTCTAAACCAAGCCATCGGTTGATACAAAGTGGCCCTTATACCCGAGGCGCTGCAACATGTGATGCTGGAAAAGGCCAAGAAAATAGTTACTTTTTCAGTGATGGAGATGATGTAGAAGAAGTACTAGTTGGTGTAAAATTTATTGAAGACTTGGAGGAGATCGACACTCAAAGTCAGAGTAGTTCTTCTCATGAGTGCAATGAAAATGAAAATAAAAAGATTAGGGTGATTGAAGTGGACAGAGAACAAGTAGCAAGAAACCAGAAAATCCCAGAAGGAATTAAGAAGTCGGACCAATTAGTGTCAAAACCAAAACAATGTAAAGGACGAGGAAGAAGAGGAACGGGAGAATATTTGGAGCGTAGTGCCTCTAGCGCCAATACTTCAGATCAGCATCCAAAGAGCTCACATGAGAACAATATGAAGACTGCTGTGCGGACTAAAGCCAGACCCAGCTCCAGTAGTAAGCAGCACCCTGCCCCACCACCTCGCCATCCCCATCCTGCCCATTCTTCTTCTCCACCTGCCAGTGCCCAGAAAAGAGAGCCTCCTGTTCCCAGCCAGGAGAGTGCTCCCAGGGTCAGCAAATCAGTCCTGGCTTCAAACCAAACCACAGAACAACAGAGCGGTGGACATCTTGAGGAGAGGCAAAGCGGGCCAGAGACAACGCAGCAGGTATCAGTGCAAGGAGAGGAGACTAGATAATGGTGTTGGGTTGTATACTAAAAAATTACTTACAAATAGCAAAATACTTAAGTAGATCACTCAAACTAGAAATGATGTGTATTCAACTCCTATGGACTATTTTACATTGATACAATTTAAGATGTGAAGAATGTGTTGGTTAAAGCTGATCATTTCACCATCACCAGCACTTTTTTTATAGTGTAGGTGTATGTTTTTCACCTAATACCTCCGCCAAGGACATTCAACCCAATTCCAAATTTTTACTTTTTGCCAGATGACATTGTTTTATTTGGCAATTACTGTTGTTTCTGTGGTTTTGGTAACCTCTCATTGTATTAAGATATTTTGAATGATTTTGAATTGTTGTCATTAATAGAAACTAAGAAAAACAATTCACTATTTTGGGGTATTTGAGGGCTGTCCAGTTACACAGAAAGATTTTAGGAGTGCACATAGGGGAAATGAGCTACCTTGGTGGAGGTCTGCACTCTTCGAGAACGTTCTATTTATGTTGCTTTTGTATTTTACTGATTTTGGGACAGTGTGATTTATTTTTATTTTTTTTATGAATGAATGTGTGGTTTTGTAACTGCACTGACCTCACCAAACAGACTAGAATTCCTTTTAAGTCACACACTGCCATGTAATATTGTGAAGCTAATAATAATATTTTTTTATTTAACAGGAAGAAAAGACAAGCACAGCGATAAAGCCAGAGCGCTCCACACCAGAGCAGCCAAACAGGCCTCCGTGTCCAGAACCTCTGCCAGCTGAGGAAAACGAAAAAGTGAGACATGCCTATTTTTTATCTATTTGAATCAAAAATATCTCTTTTCATTAATATAACGTTTTTTTCCAGAAAACACAGGAAGTACCTTCTTTCCCCTGTTTTGAAGATGGTAATTACTGCTAAATCTCACATTGTTATACTAGTTTTCTGTGTGATGTATTTTGTCTAATATTTGTGTAGTCCCAGGTCCCTGTGAACCAGAGGATCTCATTGATGGGATCATCTTTGCTGCTAACTACCTTGGCTGCACTCAGGTGCTGTCAGACAAAAACCCAACCAAGTCAGTGCGTATGTCCCAGGCCCAGGAAGCAGTCAGTCGCATCAAGGTAATTTGCCTCTTTAAAGGTGGCAGTAGTTGATTTGCGTTTCATTTATGGTACTTTTTGTTCTTATTCTTGCATCATCTCTTTTTTTCGCCAGTCGGTGGTGCTGTTGCTCTCCATTTTGGCTGTGATTCAAGAAGGGTTTCTGTCATATTCTGTATTTAAAATCTCATATATGTTTTTGTATGTTTCTGTTTTCAAAGAGCCAAGATGAAGACTCCCAGATGATGACGGAGGTGGACCTATTTATTTCTACAAAAGCTGTAAAAGTCCTGAACGCTGACACACAAGTTAGTAACCCTCAGATCTTGAATATTTTCCTGGTATAACCTAATGCTTCTAATATTGTGTTTGCATAATGCAGGAGACAATGATGGACAGTGCCTTGCGAACTATTTCCTATATTGCTGACATAGGTAATATTGTGGTAGTAATGGCACGAACACCAATGTCTCAGCCGTCTTCATCAGAGGAGTTATCAGAATGTCCTGTTTCTACAACGGAAGGCACAAGTCGGTACAGGATGATCTGCTATGTTTTCGAGTCTGAAGATGTGAGTACCTTCGACACATGCTTCAATTTATACTGTTTGGAATTGGAGTGGAATTTCAAGGCTTATCTCAAAGGTTTGTGCTCACGTTGTAAAACTTCAGATAAAGGGCAGAAATACTATCAAGTTTGGTTCTATGTTTACTCCCCCCAAAAAAGTATTGAACCTGATCATTTTTGTTAGTGAGTGAGCTGACCACACTGTAAAATAATAATAAGAGAATTTCTATAACCTAAGCTTGAAATATTGAACCAAATTTTTTTTATGGTGCTTGTGTTCTCACCTCACTAAATGAATCAATATCTTTCACAGAAAAGGCTTTGAACTTTATGCCAGCTTTTGTTTCAAGTTGATATCAAATATTATATTCTTGTATCCAAAACATTTCTAATGGATTTTCATTCCCATAGGCACAACTTATTGCACAGTCCATCGGGCAGGCTTTCAGTGTGGCCTATAGAGAGTTCCTACGTGCCAATGGCATCAACCCGACCGACTTGAGCCAGAAACAATACAGTGACATCATCAACTCCCAAGAGATGTACCACGACGACCTCATCCATTTCTCAAACTCGGACAACTGTAAAGAGGTGCAAGATCTGTTATTTTACTGAAAGTGAATTGGCATAAATCAGCAGTAGACATAGATCTAGACAGACTTTATTCATCCACAAAGGAAATAGCTCAGTTGCGCACCAAAAGCCCATTGGTTTTACTGTAAACCAGTGTAAGATAGTCATAACAGATAAGATTATGAATCAAATGCAGTATTATTAGATAGACTTTATACAAAAAGGTGGAATAATATGAATGGAGGGGCATCCACAGCAAGCACATGCTTCAAATTGACTAAATAAAATGCTTTTTGTCTTACAGTTAGACATAGAGAAACAGAAAGGGGAAATCCTTGGAGTGGTGATTGTGGAGTCAGGCTGGGGATCCATTTTGCCCACCGTGATTCTCGCGGGGATGTTGAACAGTGGACCTGCAGCGCGCTCGGGCAAACTCAGTGTTGGAGACCAGATCATGTCCATCAATGACACCAGCCTGGTCGGGCTGCCACTCGCCACCTGCCAGGGAATTATCAAGGTATACAGCCTGCAATACTGGCACATTTAGGTCCCCCTATTTTGTTGCAAATGTATCAACAATTATAAAATTTATTGTATCCATCTAACAATAAGATTATATGCAGAGTTGTATGATCTTAAGTAAAGGTATGTGTACCAAAAAAAGTGATGCTTGATGGGCGTATTTCATGTTACGCTTCTTTCTTTGTAGTTTGCTGTAGCAGTAATGGCATATTGTATTAGCCAATTGCATATCACAATACTCGCATGTGAATTTGCCCATTTGATTGAACTGTACTTGTAATGCATGAACATGAACCACTATATCAGTAGTTTTTCATGTGTTATTAATTGTTATTACAGGGCCTGAAAAACCATGTAAAAGTTAAGCTGAGTATTGTGAGCTGCCCTCCGGTCACCACTGTCCTCATAAAGAGACCAGATTTGAAGTTTCAGCTTGGCTTCAGTGTTCAGAATGGCATTGTGAGTCAGCCTCTAACAATAAACCTGCTTTTATTGCCATCTTCTACACATCTCAATTTAACATGTATTGTATGCCTTTATAATCCACAGATCTGCAGTTTGATGCGAGGTGGAATTGCAGAGAGAGGCGGGGTTCGTGTTGGGCACAGAATCATTGAAATAAACGGTCAGAGCGTTGTTGCCATGGCACACGAGAAGATTGTTCAAACCCTGTCTGTCTCAGTGGGTGAGGTAAGAGTTACTTGTGCCACAAGATGGCAATTTTCACTGATTACTGCACAACACAACGGCTCTCGAGCATTTAAAGACATACACACTAAATATGCCGGTACATTGTTTGAATTGAACTTAGTTTTGTATTGGTTTAGCCCAGATGTATCAAAGTGATATGTTTAAGTGATGCTATGTAAGGCTCACAGACCAAGGAGGCATAGATGATGATGAGGATGAGTGATATATTTATAGTTTTTGTACCTAATACTTTGCACAAAATACATTTTGCTTGGAATTTACCGTGAATATAGTGTGATTCTGATTTTCAGTACCACTGCAATTTACTTTTTAAAACATAAACCCAATAAGAATTCATATCTAAATAAATGTGTTAACACAGGACACACTGAAACATTAGAAATATCATTATACACATTTTTGATCTTATGGCCCAGCCCTAGGTCAAAGGCATAGATGAGTGATTAGTTTAAGTTAAATTCTGTAAAACAGGCTTTAAGATTTAAATGACGAACTGTTAGTGAACAGACAATGTGATCTGTCTTTCTCTGTGTTTTTCCCAGATCAACATGAAGACGATGCCTGCGGTGATGTTCAGACTGCTGACAGGACAAGAGACACCAGTCTACATATAAAACATGTCCGGCTCATTACAGATGATGGATGGGGTACAGCGGGTGACTTGGTGGGACATGATAGATTTATTATAGTATTACTTTATTTTTCAGCCTCTTGCTTCAATGCTGTAAGAACATCCAGTTCTCATTTCAGGTTTTACCTTGAATTACATTGTCATAATTGCCTTATGATGAGAATAATGAATAATCTATCTATGTGCAGTGTAGTATGTGACTTTCAGAAGTAGCTTTAAGGTCATGATTATTTTCTTATAAAGAGATAAATAAGTACATTTATTTTTATTTAGTCATTTTTATAATGTGTATGCAGTCGAAATGTAAATGTATTGTAAATAATTTAAGTTACTCAAGGACTTGGAAGGCCATATTACTTCAACAGTATATGCATGTTATTAATGCCGACCAGGGATTTGTAACATCAGTGTGACAATATAATCTATAAAATATAAGGTACAAAATGAACATGGGTAGAGAGCTACAGAAGGCCAAAGACACATCTACTTTCAAAGACTTGCAGTTTAGACCTATACCTTTACAAGAGCGTACACGAATGTACATTACTGAATGAATGTAATGTTAAAATAAATCAAGAAAACAATCAACACAACCTCAAGGTGAAATGTTTTATTTTTTATTTTTACTTAACTGAAAAAATCCTCACAACACACAATTCACAAAGCGATATTAAAGAGTAAATGACACACATACAAGTACACACATTTACACAAGTTTCCTTCATAAATACAGATATGTACACAATTGCTACACACTAATTCAACACTCTGAGGCTCATGCACAATACAGTGAGTACATGTGAACAATAAAGGTTCCTGTGTAGTTCAACAGCTAATTTTCAAGTATTCTAGGTGGTGTTCTTTGAGGAAAAATGTGAAAGTTGTCATATATGCCCCTAAAACAGAAAAAAGCAAGCGTATATTAGATCATTCAGTAAAAGTACCATGTTTATTTGCAATTCATTTATTCTTCCTTATTTATATTAAGGGTTGTGAGTGACAGCATCCTATCCCAGCAATGGTGGGCCTTAGGTTGGGTACATCCTGAACCAGCTAGTTGCAGAGCTGACACACTGAGACATACACAGACAGACTCACCGACAGACAGACAGATTCACAGACAGATTCACCCTCACATTCATTCTCTAGGGGCATTTATCTTATATTAGTAAGTGGATGGGGCAGTATTTTCTTCCTGTCCTTACTTTTGATGTGAGCGGTGAGATTATAACTCCATCGAGGAAAGCAGTGTTGAAGTAGCCCTCCCTGAATGAACTCTCATCATCTTCCTCTTCATCCACACCAACACTAAATGCCTGATTTATCTTGTCTGGTATCAAAAGATATAGCGCCACCACCAGGATCCCGATGATAGCACACAGAAGGCCTGCAAAACATAATAAGAGCTTGTAATAGTGCAAATTGTACCTTATATAACCAGTCAGTCTATCTGTACCTGTAGCCAAGGCCAGCCAGAATGAATGGCTGTACTCTGTTACAAGGGAACTGGTGCCTATTGAAAAAACACATTGGGGAGCTGTCTTGATGGTGGAGAAGGAGGCCATGGAGAAGAAGATACAGACTGCAGTAGCCAACATCATGTACCCAGCGTACAAGATGACAGGCATGGAGAAGAGAATGTTGGCCAGAATCCAGCAACAAAATGCAGTCCTGCAAAGCAATTTAACAGTGATTTAGTTTTTACAATCAATAATTTCTGTACCACCTTCATTGATCAGGCATTACATTACGACCACCTGTATCATTTTGTGTTGGCCCCCATTTTGCAACCCTATACACAAAACAGACTGCGGTTGCTCTGTGTATTCTGACATCTGTCTATCAAAGCCAGCATAGCTCATCTTGTATGAGGCCAGTCTTCACTCCCTAGATGCATCACCTGACCCAGTGCACTGCAATTCCTTTCTTGGACAACTTTTTGATTGATACTAACCACTACAGACTGGGAACACCCCACAAGAGCTGTGATTTCTGCCATTGCAATTTGCTCCCTTGTCAAAAAGTAAAATTCTGCTTCTACACATCAATAAAATATGTTCACTTGCTGCCCAGTATAACCTACCAACTGTACGGTGTGATGATGATGAGATAATCAGTGGTCATAATGCGATACCTGATGGCTGTATTTGATGTTCTGAATCTTACCAGAGGTTTGCAGAAGCATAGCGCCCGGAGTATCTGTACTGTAAGAGGAGGCCACAGGGGCTGTTGAGGGTGAACTTTTCAACGACGTACAGGATGGGTTCAGGTAACCCTTTCAACAAGGCTTCCTCATACTCATGATCCATAGCATCTTGCCAACTAAACATCTCGTTGTAGTTGATTGTTTCATTAAATTGGATCACTGGATTGCCTGATAAAGGAACAAGAAGGTCAGTAATGAAAAAGATTGTACTAACCTATAGATCCCCACTGGCCACTTTATTAGGTAGGCACTGAAAAGAATTATGCTCCGTAATCATTCACAAGCAAAATCTTTCATTGTCTGAGTTTACTTAAGTAGATCAGTCCAACTAGAAATGATGGAGATTCAACTCCTTTGGACTATTTCACACTGATGCAATTTAAGAAAGTTCAAATCCATACTAGAATGTGTAGGTTAAAGCTTTTGTGGACCCTCATGTAACAGGTTCAGCTAATGGATATTATCACAATTAACACTAGACATATATCATGCAAAGGTATCAGTACATCATCGGTTTCTGAAATACTAAGAATGGTCCACCCTTCATTCTGAGCATGGTTTGATATTCAGCAAGTTTGGTCTGAACACTAGATCTACTTATAAACTGATAACAATTTGATCTCACAAACAGGTAAATAGGTCTACCTAGTTAAGTGGCCATTGAGTGCCTATTGATATACATTTTAATAAAACACTGGTATATTGTGTTTGTTGTGTTGATACACCTTCAAGTAACAGCCGTGACTCACCCCTGAGTGTAACATTGATACCATAGAGGCCCACATGTAAGCCGATGTCAGCATTAACCACTGCGTTGCTGAAAGACTTGTAGGTGGCATTAGTGGTCATTCTGGCTTCAGCCCAATCGCTAGTGAAGTTAAGAGCTGCAGAGTGGAATATGACAAAACAAATGAATGTGAAATGCAGGCAGCAGTGGCACTGTGGGTACCAGAGGGTAGCTGGTTCAAAACCCTGCCCGGGCATATACTGTTGTTGTGTCCCTGGGCAAGACAATTAATGGGAATGTAAATATGAATGGTTGTGGTCAGAGGGGCCGTAGGCACAGACTGACAACCACGCCTCTGTCAGTATGCCCCAGGGCAGCTCTGCCTACATAAGTACCTAACCACCACTGAGTGTGATGTGGAGTGAATGAATACTAAATGTAAATGTGTTGTAAAAACCAATACATTATTATTATTATTATTATTATTATTATTATTATTATTATTATTATTATTATTATTATTAAATATCAGCTCAACTCAACTCAATGCAAACTTACCTACTAGTACAACTCCTATGAACAAGCTGATAAGTATTCGGACCATCCAGAATAGTCTCTAATTGTAGAAAGACAACAAAGTATTATGTTATATTAAACTATATCACGCACAAGATCAAGATCAAAGAACGCTGGTGTTGGGACATTATCTGATGGCTGCACTTACAGACTTCCCACGTATTCCCGGCAGGATGAGAAGAAGACTCACTGCCAGCACAACAAAGACCAGGATAACAGTGATCAACCGTCCACTGAAAATGAAGGAGGACCTTTGTCTGCGGTAGAATGGGTAAATGTCATCGTAGAAACTCATCTTAGCTCCTGACTTCACCAAGCAGTCGAGACCAGATAGTGAAACAGAGAAATCAGTGTTAGCGAGTGGTCATCTCAGTTACTGTCCAAGATAAGATAACAAACTTCTATTCTTCTGCAGGTAGATAGGTGGGACAGCGCATTATAAGAACATGTAACATCTAACACTAGGCTAAGGTCACAGGTGACAGCGTTTGACATTATATGATGGGACAGAAGGAAGCACTAGTGCACAAACATACGCATGTTTACATTCAACCAATGAATCCGTGCACATATGTAAATCTATGCTGTCGCTTCAGAGTTTAAAGATGCTCTGAGCTGTCTTCATTTGTCTCACAATAAAGCTGTAATGACATAATAATAATACAAAAATGAGTTTAAATCAAGAAATAATTGATGGTCTTACCTGGAAGTTATTTCACCGATGCTTGGAGGAGAGTGTGCATGTGAACATGAGATTAACAGCTCTTATATAGCCCCAGACCTGTCCCAAAAGGAGGAGGATGCAATAAGTGGACTCCTGAGGCAAAAGAGGTGTGACCCATCAGTGATAACCAGGCCCATTTGGGCAATCGGATGACTCCAGGGTTGTGATAAGATGTTTGGCACATTTTAGTATTGAGATATTCTCATCTGCATCAGAGCTCCTTCACTGCCTCTGTGAGGTAAGGCAATTTATAATCCTTCTGAGTGTACAAAATAAACAAATGTATTTCAATTATATTTGGCAACTTTTGAACTACAAAGCTTAGCAAAGTAACAATAAAACACATTCTGATGCATTTGTGTTCTTCATTCAGTCAAGCTTAAGCTGCCGTTACCTTTAGGAGTCTTTCAGGAGCCCTTCACTGCTCGTGGCTGTCGACTGAGTTCAGAAGCCTCTCTCGCATCAATGGGTTTGCGTAAACTGCCCTGGAGTATCTCTGCAGTGGCTGGTTTTGTGCTCAGTGTTGTCCATTGTAAGTGAGCTTATAAAGAAGCCGGTCTATTTTAATATGTATCAAACATCTGAACTTCATTTTCAAACTTGAACTCCCCAGTCTCCTGCGGTGAAGTTACATGGGAAGTGCCTCGCTTTGATGGCTGGTACAACAGTCTGGGATGTCCTAAACGCGGAGCTGTCGGTAAGTTCCTAAAAACAGCAGCAGCTCGGCTCCCGTACGCACCTGTAGGTTTCATGCTTGTGCTCGTGCAGGATCTCACCTCGTGCGGCTCGTGCCCGCGCGCTACTGGGACGGGGTTTACCAGCCCATCCAGGAGCCACAGCTGCCCAACGCCCGGGCCCTGAGCCGTGTCCTCACCCAGGGGCCATCAGGGCTGCCCTCCGCCCGCAACCAGACTGTGCTCTCGCTGTTCTTTGGTAACTTTTGCTTTGTAAAATCGATTTGCAATATCATAGCTGCATTATTGAAATTCAGTCAGTAAATGTGGCATAATTGTTGCATAAAAGCCAATGTTATATTCCCATTAACATTTCAGCTTATCACGTTACCTTTGAAATATTTGACTCGCGGTATCCTGGGTGTCCCCCTGAGTTCATGAACATCCCAGTGCCAAAGGGGGATCCAGTCTTTGACCCTAAATCGACTGGTAAAGTCCTACTGCCCTACCAGAGAGGACAATGGGACAAACATTCAGGACAGAGCCCAAGCAACCCTCGCACTCAGGTACACGAACAAGAAAAACCATTGACACGTACAATATATAAACTAAAGCCCATAATGCAAGCAAGCTGTGTTAATGAGCATATTTTAATCTCTAATAAGACATCTATTATCTTCAGGTGAACTATGTAACTGCCTGGATAGACGGAAGCTCCATCTACGGCCCGTCCAGTTCCTGGTCTGACTCTCTGAGGAGCTTCTCTGGAGGTCTGTTATCGTCCGGCTTTGAGCAGGACATGCCTGTTCAAGGCAACCAGCGCAGGTTCATGTGGAGCCCCCCTGACCCTTCAACCGGAGACCACGGGCCCCATGGCCTCTATGGTGAGAGCTTTGAGCTTCTACATCTATAATCTGCGCCAAGTATATACAAATATAGCATAATGCATGCAAAAAGATATTTTTTTATTTTGCTGTGATCCAGTTGACTATAACTGCTGTAATTAGAGAATATGCTCGCTCCCTTAAATGGTTCCCAACATTGACTCGGGGACACTTTTGATACTGTAATAGAAGTACCAACCTGCACTGCACCAATATTGTGGACAAATGCACCACAAGATGCCCTATTTCAGTGAGTCATATTCAAAAGTCCCTGCAGTGGGTGGGCATCACAATGACATATGTTTTGTGTAGGTGTACACTCATTTCAAAATTCACATTGTGGCAACATTGATTCTGTAAATCTTCTTAAAACAATTACTCACATTTTGTTGCAAATAATCTTTCTCTCAAGTCAGTTTCGATTAATGATATAGAGGACAAGCATGAGTCAGTGTAGGTCACATGGTCGTCTTGACACATGATGACACTATGAATCCCTAATTGTTGTGTAAATGGCTTGTCACTCGACCGCAGTAAATCCCTGTTTCTAAAGCAGAGCTGAAGCCACACACTTGAACTAACACCCATGTTTTGTTGCCAGTGTTGCTCTAAGAGTGTAGTTATTATCGAGGGGCAGATCTTTTCTTGTTTTTTTTTTTCCTATAAACAAACAGGGAAGTAATTGCACAACTAGTTCACCTGCATCTTTACAGTGCATTATGTAACGTAATATGATGTAATAGTGAGTTTTTTTGTAGTAACAGGCTCAAACGTCTATTTAATCTCTACACCTTGTAACTAGTTCTGTAATTTCACACCATGTAACCAAACTCTCAATTTTCTGCCTGTATCTTTCTTTTATGCCAGAGTTGGGAAATGCCTGGGCCAATGAGAACATGTTCACCACGGCAGAAGGGATTATCTGGTTTCGCTACCACAATTATGTCGCCTCCAAGCTGCACCAGGAACACCCAGAGTGGTCAGACGAGAGGCTGTTTCAAAATGCTCGAAAGACGGTTGTGGCCACGTTTCAGGTAAGAAGCAAAAGTCCTCGAGTAATCCTCTCGCTACGCAGGTGCACGGTTAATTTGCACCCTCCGGACGGAAAGAGGTTGCATCAACACCAGGTGGTCGTGGAGGAAAATTGCTGGTTTTAGTTAAAGGTTGAATGCACTGTGTCATGCCTGTTTGACCACCTGAGTTACGTGTAATATATGCTCATAATTACGCAGAGATTAAGTGAGCTGTAGAAACACACAGTTTAATTAAAAGGCTGGAATATAATCCTGAAGTTTTCCCAAAATACACAATTTTAAAGAGGATATAGTGTCGTCAAGAGCAATGCATCACTGATCATGTAAATCTATTAACTGCATTCATTAATTTATTACTTCCTTTGCCAAACAGAACATTGCCGTCTATGAGTGGCTGCCTGCATATCTCAAAGACAAAAAGCTTACCTCTTATCCAGGTAAGAATACCGCTGGCATACGTGTGTGCACAAGTGGAGGGGAATATGTGACCACAGTGTTTGACGAATAGTGAGCATCACTCTTTAGTCCTTCAGATTTTGCCGATGAAGCATTTTGAAAAAAACTACATGAATAATGGAGGATGACAACAAAACTTAAGTGTCCTTCCACACTTAATGTTGTAGCTACAATGTGCATACTGTGTAATTTGCCTGTTGATAAAAGATGTCTTGCACTACTATTTGAGGAATTTATGCATATCTTTATATTTCTGTAAAATCTCTCATTCTAGGTTATCAGAAATTTGTTGATCCAGGAACTTCTCCTGAGTTTCAAGTGGCAGCCATAAGATTTGGTGTCACTATGGCCCCACCTGGTGTTTACATGAGGTACTGCATCTTTGAACCTTTTTGATTCAATACAGTCTGTGTATTTAATGTGATTGTTTCCCCCTCCAGAAATAAAACCTGTCAGTTTCGAGAGATTATTAACTCAGATGGGAGCTTATCACCAGCGATACGTCTGTGCAACAGTTTCTGGAGTCGTCAGGTGATTATAGATTCTTATAAAGAACAGATATGTGTGCAGTAATCATTTCAATAATGTGTGCATTCAACATTTCACAGGCCACAGTAATTTGATTGTTTTTTTTTGTTTTCAGAGACCTAGTATAAAGACAGGTCAGGACATAGATGAATTGATAATGGGTATGGCTTCACAGATCGCTGAGAGAGAAGACAATATTGTTGTTGAAGATCTTAGAGGTGGTGTTTTCAATGTGGTTATTTGTATTCTCTGGACAATATATAATGCAATACACATAATTAATCAGATAAATATGTCCTTATTCTCAACCTTTATCAGACTTCATGTATGGTCCTCTGAGGTTCACTCGGACAGATCTTGTGGCACTGACCATAAACAAAGCCAGAGACTTTGGCCTTCCCACTTACAATGAAGTCAGACAAGCATTTGATCTGCCGACTCTAAAAACTATTGCAGATATAAATCCAGAGCTCAATCGCACCAACCCACAGGTAAAGGCTTCAGACAGTACTTTGTGTACCGGTAATTGTGTGATATTTAAGTTGGCTGATTCATCATTAAGTATGCAAACTGTTTGTGTGTCTCTTCAACAGTTGCTTCAAGAGCTTTCAGATCTGTATAATGGACACATTTCTAAACTGGAGCTCTTTGTAGGAGGCCTGCTGGAGTCTGCTGATGGTCCCGGTCCAGTCTTCTCAGCCATAATCTTGGACCAGTTTGAGCGTATCCGAAATGGAGACCGCTTCTGGTTTGAAAATAAACAAAACGGGTACTCCTTCTGCCCACTTTTATGACCGCTACTATTGTATCCATTGTTGTAATGTACCAATATATTCTTTTCCTTTTATAGTTTGTTCACAGGTGAAGAGATAGAAATAATCCGCAACACAACATTTCATGATGTAATTGTTGCAGTCACAAGTGCAGACGCGTCAGATATGCAAGAAAATGTGTTTTTCTGGGTTAATGGTAAAAATGAAACACAACCCAGCATTGGTCTAAAGGGAATGACATGATGTGCTTATCTAAAACTGTCTGTCTGTCTGTCCTCAGGTGACCCTTGTCCTCAGCCTACACAACTGAATGCATCAGCACTACAACCCTGCACTAATGCTACCAAACTTAATTACTTTGATGGAAGCCAAGCTGGCTTCGTAATATGTATTATTGTACTCATCCTCCTCCCTTTTGGTCAGTGTTAAACTCGCATATCTATTTTTGGTCACATTGTCGTGGTTTTGTTTTAAAACATCGATTGATTTCATTATTTTACAGTGAGCTTACTTGTGGCGCTGTTGGTGGTATTTATAAAGAAATACAAGTATAGAAAATTTCAAGGAAGGAGAAATGCTGTTAATAGGACAGATGAGCCTACTGTGGGTCTACCAGGTATCAACTCAATTTGCCTCTGAAAATGTACATATGTTGCAATAATACATTTGTACTTAAAAAAACAATCCAGTATTGTGATGCAAAATGAATACAATCATTGTGCAATGACAGTGCAGAATATATCAAATGTATTTTCCTGAAGCCAGTTTAATTGACAAGTTAATTCTCTTGTTCTTAAAGCCTATGAGTGGCACGGCAATGAGAAACGCCTCCATCCGGTCAGTGTGGAGTTTGACAAGAAGAGTCGACTTCAGGTTTTTGACAGGTCTGGCCCAGCTCTCCGGACCCTGTATGTGGGAAACCAGGACTGTCTGAATGTTATTTTATCAAACGACTGTCAGCGGAAAGCTCTGTTGCTTAAAGTCCCCAAAGAGTATGATCTGGTGAGTTTTTAAACCTGTTTCATCTCCAAAGTAGTTGCACAGGTAAATAAGAACAAAAACAACTTCTCCCTTAATGCATATATTTACACACTTTCCCGTTGACACTTTTCTCAACATCCAGGTGCTGTTTTTTGATGATGAGAATATGCGCTCCTTATTTGTCAAACATATCTGCTCTAAATCACCTGGGGGCATCAGGCAGAAGGTTACAGTGAGAGAAGTGACAGAGAGACAACTGCTTAAAGAGGCTTTGACCAAAGACCAGCGAGCTCAGATTGTGGAAACCTTTATTCGACATGCTTTCTCCAAGGTAAATTCTGCCTATGGAGGTGTTGTCTACTACAGAGGTGTCCAAAGTGTGGGCCGGGGGCATGGCTTGGCAACTAGAAACATCCAATTCAGTACATCTATCTGCATTTGTATCTTCCTGTAGGGTTACCAGTTACCAGTGTGGTTAAAATAATACATAAACACCGGCTTAGCTATATATGCCCGGTGACATGCATTGTTTGGTTACAGAAAATTCTAATTGTATTTACTATATAAGAAGAATTGCCATGTCATTCCACTGGAGCATTTTCACTCTTTCAAACATGCCCCCATTGATAAACAATTTTACCATAATCTTCTCTGTGCATGCCACACCAGGTTTATGTCTGACCACACAATGTCGTCAAACTTGTCTGAGGTCAAATTTGATGTGTCTCATGACCAGAAAAACTAATTGTTAGTCTCCACGGTTACCTCATTTGTGGTAGACCTTAGCTATTGGAAGTTAACCACACCAGCGTCAATGAACTGATTCACCAACAATGACCATCTCTGTTCTTCTATGTAATGCAGGTTTTGGATATAGACAAATGTGACGCCGGTGACATGAATGGGATCTCACATCAGAAAGCCAAAGAGGTTCTTCAGTGTGAACTTACGGCATTGGAGTTCGCAGAAGCCCTCGGTCTTAAACCTGACTCTCTGTTTGTGGACTCCATGTTCACTTTAGCCGATAAAGATGGGAATGGATATCTGTCTTTTCAAGAGTTTCTAGACGTTATAGTGATTTTTATGAAAGGTAAATATATAAAGTAAGTACATAAAAGAACATTTGAGCTCAGTTGGTATAGCTCTATGCTGCTCTAACCAGTGCATACCTTTGATGCGTCCTTGGCCAAGACACTTCACCCATATTGCCCATGTATGAATGTGTTGTGTGATTGGGTTATTATTTTAGTGTTTCTCTGTGTTTTTGGCATTTGTGTCTTTTTTAATGTAAAATAATGACTAATTTACGTGATTATTGACTTTTTTCCAGGTTCTTCGGAGGAAAAATCCCAGCTCATGTTTTCAATGAATGATATTGATGGAAAAGGTTACTTATCAAGGGATGAATTTGTCCGGATGCTCAGGTCTGATGGGGTATAGGCTTTCTGGTAATGCTGTGTTTAATATCTCATTGTTGTACTTATATGTGTGTTATATGTTGTGATGCAGGTCATTTATCGAACTCTCAAATGGGGCTTTGTCAAAGTCTCAGGCAGACGATGGGATCAAAGCTCTGATGCAGGCCGGTGGATTTGAAGAAAAGGAGAAGATCACGTGGGAGGATTTCCACTTCCTTCTCCGGGACCACGACAAAGAGCTGCAGTTCGCCCAGCTTAATGTTAAAGGTATGGCCCAAGCTTTGTTAAATACACTTATACTCACTTTATTAGGTAGACCACCCTGTACCAAAGTGTAGCTGGCTGCCCTAGCTTGTCAAATTCAAATTCTGATGTTTTAAGCATTTAGAAATTTAGAGATTTAATAACTGATCTCTGTGTGTATGTTATGTCTGTCTGTGTGTGGTTTTCTTGTAAAGCGCTTTGGTAATTATTATTATTAGTATAGTAGTGTTGTAATAATATTAATAGTAGTAGTAGTGATATAGTAGTAGTAATAATAATAGTAGAGTAGTAGCAGTAGTAATGGTAGTAGTATAGTAGTAGAAGTATAGTAGTAGTAGTATAGTATTAGTAATAGCAGTAGTAGTAGTATAGTAGTAGTAGTAATAGCAGTAGTAGTGTTTGACTTAAGTAATACATTTCAATACTTACTCCACCATTGTAATGTATACAGTAGGTTTACTGTAGATGAAACTGCTGTTTGAAGTAAATTCCCAGTGAAGTTGTACATGTGATATATGTGTAACCTGTTCACAAATGCTGGCCATGCACTTTACAATCTTCACTTTCTAAACTATAATGTCAAAAATAGACATTATGTCATGCCAGTATATGTTCACTGAACCAGGGTTGAAGTCATTATCATTCATGTCTTGTTGCAGTCTCTTTATGGCTCTCATCACCACCTCCCTCTCTCTCTTCTGTCCACATCAGTTCCCCCTCTCTGCCTGATTTGGCCTCAACGGAGAAAAAACTAGAGGGACAGCCATAGAGCCATGGAGATAAGTCTGAGATGACACGGTGAAGAACTGTATAGAAATGTGAAAGGACTTAAATGTAAGGGTGGGTGATATGGTCAAAATAAAATATCACAATTATATTAAGCCAAGATTGAAATTTCTATTTCCACATGTGACTGAAGCCTATGCCAGCAACAATGGGCCTTAGGCGGGGCACACCCTGGACAGTTAGTCTGATAATTCGCTATAAGGGTAATGTAGGGTCATCGCATGCATGTCTTTGTATGGATAAACCTGTAGTTCCTGGAAAGAACCTACAGTAACATGGGGAGGACAGCAGATTCCACTCACCATTCTGTGTACCCCATTATTTTATATGTATGTCTTTCTATAGGGTGTTTCAGCTCAAATCTAAATAACAGTGTATTGAACCGTATCCTGCACTTTTAGTCTCTCCCATCTCATTTTAATTACATACTTTAGTGATTCTTTTCTTCCTTGTCTTATCACACTTTTACCTGTCCATACGCTAACTCTGCTATAGGCCCTACATCATTACTCCTGCCTTCTCCCCGCACGGCCCCTGTGACCTTAATTACACCATGTAAAAACCTGACCTGGATCCAATTTCACTCTCTGACCACACCGGCCTATAAGATTAATGCAGCGTGGGCCACATTCAATTAAACAGTCTTCTAAATAAGGACTACACGTGTTTAAGAGGAACTATAGGGTCATGAAAAGGAGATTGTAAGTCTGTAGTGAAAGACCAGTTTACTGCAATGAGCTTAAACCAATGCTGTTTCAGAAATAATGGAGTCTATCCATCAATTGGTCAATTATTATGGAGTTCCTAGGCTCCATAGTAAATCTAAATGCCAGTATGTACTAACTAATAAAGGTTAAAGGCTTTTGAACTGTCCAGCTTTGCCTAGTTGGAATAGGGATGGGATACAATATCGATATTCCAATATATTATGATAATGTATCAATATTGCAGGCTTCTGTATTGATGTATCTGAATAAATTCATATTTTCTATGCTGTGTCCATTTAGAAGGTTCTATCGGACATTGTATGTTATTGATTTACATATTCCTGTTTATTTTTGTAAAGTTCTATCTGCAATATGAAGCCTTGACTTGACTTTGTAAAGAACTTGTCTGAGAGCGCAGATGGAACGACAAAACTACGAAAATAAACTCTGGCAGTAAAATTCTATAATAATTCTTATTTTGAGAAAGTCAACTTGTTTGTGAGCTACTGTAGAAGTATGTACCATTCTAATTCTAAAATTCTAATTAAAAAAAGACTACTGGCTGGTTAAAAACTCTATAACTATATAAAACAGTAAAAAAATACATCTGATACATTGTAGGTTATCATGTGCAATATATCGATAATCGCAGTGTCACAATATTGTGATGGAATCCGCATTGTGAGCCATGCATCACATTGATTTGGGAGGTACCCAGTGATTCATAGCCCTCGTTGTAGCAATGGGTCTATAAGACTTCTTCTTACTTTTACAAAAGCAGGTTCGTTGAAACCGATAATGTAATAATGGGCAATGATGTAATACCTGTCAATAGCCGACAGCATCCAACTATATACAACGTCATTACATTATTGAACTCTAAACTGTAATCAATTATTACATTAGTATCCTTTGTTAATATAATAACTATGTCAAACACATAATTATGACGGATACATACAGTACGTAAACTATAAACACCACTGTCTATCAATTAAATGCCGAAAAAGACAAAAATATAATAAATATAAAGATGAGACTGTCAGTGTGTGTCTAGCTGACCATTGTCCAAGATGTACCCCGCCTAAGACCCATAGTTACCGGGTGTAGGCTCGAGTACCCCTGACCCGTAACTGCGTGATAAACTAAGAATTTTTAATAAATGCTAAATGTCAACTGTAAAAGTTTCCTGGAAATTCAAGGCAATTAACTGTAAAGTGTAAAGTGTATTGTTTTTATGGTTGTATAATATATACAACTTGCTTTTTAAGTTTTTAACCATGATATATATTGTTCTCTCATTACACACATACATGGGATAGTGTTTCTGCTGTCCTCCCCATGTTACTGTAGTTACTGTACATAATAAATGCAGTTAGACATAAATACTACTATACTACTACTATTACATACTAAAGGCCTAAGCAGCGCTCTCTCTTTACTTTATAGATTTGAAATAGATTATAATATAATTTGAATGCTTTGTTATTAAAGTTATTATATATTCAGACAAAGGTTGTTTTTATGTTGCACATTTGCATGAAATTGTATTTCTTTGGCTCTTTATTGTTTGCTGTGTTGGGGGGGTAACCCACAGGTGACAAATATAGAAAATATCTTATTTGATGTTGTTTTAGATGCCAGGGGATGGACTAAAGTCAAATAATATTTTTTACTGAATTGAAATTATTTTTGTTACAAGGAAGCTGACATAATATATATATAT
>JAVQKC010084679.1:0-12627 GCA_036025475.1 Philypnodon macrostomus | reverse complement strand
CATGATATGTACCTGTGTGCAACAGTTGAAAAAGATCCAGCAAAGACTTTTTGAGTTATTGCGTTCACAGTTTTGGCCCATTATTAATTAATTACTTAATTAATATTCATCAAAGAAGTCCCCAAATCGATACAGTTCGGCGTCTTTATGGTATGCACCTTTGTGCAAATGTTGAAACTGATCCGGCAATTCCTTTTTGAGTTATCGCGTTCACAGCTAGGATCTGCGGATGCGGACGCGGACGCGCACCGACGTGATTCCATAATATCGGCGACACGCTGTTTTCGCCGATATAATGAGCAGGAGTCCAACCACAACAATTGTTAATATATATATATGTGTGTAAATTATTTTTTGATTAATTTAGCTAGAGAAAGTTTCTCTGCTTCTCAGCCTTGACTCCAAACAGTATAGTAACATTTATGCCATTTTTGAAACACAAATTGTTTCAAAAATGAACAAAATTATGTTGTGTGTCAGATTTCTGCCAATTCAAATCTTCACTCTTTTAAATCTATTTTTATACAATCCAAAATGCATTGTTACACCTTTCTTTATTTATAGTAAAAATATACAATAAAGGTGACAAAGAGTACGTCTATACATTTGCCATTAGTAACTGTTCCTACTCTTACCTTCTGTCTGGGAGGAAGTAGATTTTGACATAAGGGTTTCTGGGCCGGCCATCTTCCCTGGGGGGCAGGTCTTTGGCGCCCAGGATGGTGACGATGAGCTGATGGCCCACTTTGTCATACCACAGTTTGACCTGTAGGGGCAGAGCAGAGACCACCTGCTAAAAAGGTTTGTATGTGAATGCGCACGAGAGAAAACATACACTAAGCCACTCTTACAATCTTAACTTTGCCTTCAAAAATCCTCTTATTATTTATTATTATTAATAATGCATGTTTATTTATTTATTTATTTATTTTTTAAGAAATAAAGTGAAATCAATATTTTGTCAGTAGGATAGTGAAGTTTCTAGATGTTTACACTAACTCTGTTTTTACACAATTTGAGCAGTTAATAAGAATAGTTGTAACAGTATGTATTAGCATTTATTAGGGCACAGCTAATTTATCTATGGGTAAAACCTAAAAAGGCAATATGCTCTACATAAATGACAGGTACTTTGTTAACATGATTATATTAGTAATATGTTGTGTCTCTGGTAGTACACAGTTATGTGTGTAGTTAATGAGTCGAATATGCATAAATCAGCCATGCTGCCAAATCACACTAAACAGAAGTATGGACTTAGAAGAAATCTGTAAAATATGTCCCAAAATAAAGAGATGAGTTAAACATAAAACTTCTAAGTTGTCATCCATACTTCTTTGAAATAAAAATGATCATGAAAAAGGTCTCCAGTAAAAGTACCAGCTGAACATGCAGGAGCGCAGTCAAGACAAATCCAAAGTATTGATTTAAGCCAGAAGGCAGTTCAGGACTCAGCGGGAAAACAAATTGTACCAGTTTATGGCTCAGATGTTGGCCCAGTCTCATTCCACACACAGTAACACACAGGGATCAAGGATTAACAAAATCTGAGTTTGCAGACATATAGGCCTTACAGTCCACACATCACACCATTGTAATATAATGGCACACTATTGAACACAAATCTAATAAATTAATTTCTTGTTTTTTTTTTTTACTTTGCACATATTTCTGACATAGTTTTGAACAAGCACATCTCGATTCTGTAGTTTAGCTTTGTAGATTACAATATATATAACTACATTTACAAAACTCAAGCTATATTTAGTAGGTACAATTTGTTTATTGTTAGTTGTTTTCTGCAGTTGTTATGTTGATATATACTTTATATAACGACTTTAACCTTCTTTTCAGTGCAACATAGAACCATGTAATCTATGACTAAATACACTGTAATGATTACCCTTTAACCCATTTAACCCTTTAAATACTTTAACAGACCTGGGTTAATGTCGCACTGAAACACAAACCATTATTTTTCTTAATATCGTCAACATTTGTCATCTGCCACATTCATTGCAAAAACATGCATCTTGCTATAAAGATATCAATGGGTTAAATGAGCAATGATTACAAAGTTTTAAAAAGGCAGAAACAGAAAAAAATGACCAAATGCACTGCATCAGGAGAGAAATCTGAAGCTGTGATTTCATCAGGAGAGAAATCTGAAGCTGTGATTTCATCAGGAGAGAAATCTGAAGCTGTGATTTCATCAGGAGAGAAATCTGAAGTTGTGATTTCATCAGGAGAGAAATCTGAAGTTGTGATTTCATCAGGAGAGAAATCTGAAGCTGTGATTTCATCAGGAGAGAAATCTGAAGCTGTGATTTCCCCAGAAATGCATTTTCAAAAATATGAAAAAATAAAAAGGCCAGTCCACAGTCAATGAGCAAAGACCAAATAGAGATAGTGCCCTGCAGACAGGGCCCATTACCTGGACCCTAGGGGCAAAAGGCGGTGTTCTTCTACTAAGGCTTTGGCTCTAGATAAGCAAAATTAAACAGCAAAAATGCAATAAACCAAAAACCCACAAAAACAACAAAAACTCACAATACACTATAAACACAACAACAGAGGTGTACACTTTTAGATGAAGACTAAAGCTGAAATTGTAATACTTCTACTAAAAATATATTTTATTACACAGCCTCTTTCAGTTTGTTGTATGTTGTCCTTAAAACATATACATTTAGAAGCAGTAGATATTAAACCAATCAAATACTACTTTATCACAAATGAATCTAATGCCACACAATTTCAAAATAATTAATTCCTCTAATTTCTAAAGTTTCATTTATTTTCAGTTTTTCTCATCTCAACAACAATGGTCAACACACACACACACACACACACACACGCACACGCACAGTAACCTGATATACTGTAATATTCAGCTCTTTGATACAGACGTGATATGAATATAATGTCCCAATGTAGTTTATTTCATTAAAACCATGTGTATGTTGAAGTGAGGGGACTTACTGAGAGCTGTCCTGACAGGTACTGGGGAGCGTCCCGCAGCATGCTGGGACTCATGGGCGAGGTCACAGAGATGGACGGACGATCCATCTTCTGAGACTCAAAAGAACTCGAACCTTTGATTAGATACAGACATGTTATTTTTGCTTGAATTAATATTATTATTTTTCTATTTTATTTTTTAATAAATGGAGAGCTTTATTGTCTTTGCATAACAGTGGTACCACCTTTGATAATTCTGGCTTTCCAATAACCACAGCTCTAAACCATGACCAAACCAAGGGGTATCAGGGGTATGTAAGTACTAAACTAGGACTAAACAGTTTGAGAATCATTGTGCTAAAATGATCATACAATACTACACATACACACAGTAAAAAGAAAAAATATATATACTGAAAATAAAGTTATTTAAAAAAAATAAAAATAAATGAAAAGAGACGTACTTGATTCCAGTTGTGCATGTGTGCTGTCTGGTATCCTTGGAATATCTCTAAAATGTCAAATTGAATATAGAAGTACACATTAAAAAATGATTGTCAAGTTAAAATGCACTATAACACACAATGTAGTTACATGTTATTACACAGTGTATTACATTGTACTTAATGAGGTAGATACAATGTAGTTAAGGGCTATGTAAAATGAAGAGTGACTAAATGCACTATTCTGTATATTAAAAGCCATAGCCACAGTAACAGTAACACTAAGGTGGGTATTAGCTCTTACCCTATAGGCCTTGAGACCACAAGCTCCACCTGTGGCTCAGGTTTAGATTCTAAAATGATATTGTAAACTTCTTTAAATGTGGCTCCTTGTAAAAGTTTGCCGTTCCACTCCAACACCTGATCACCTGCAAACACATCAATGTGATTCATGTTTGAGACTAGTTTTAGCCAAAGAAACAGAATACAGACAAGACAATTACGCCTCCATTAAACAGAGTGAGGTAAATGTGCTGTTTTAATACCTGGTCTTAGGTGTCCTACAGTATCTGCTAAGCTTCCTTTCCTCACTTTGGTGATGAAAGCACAAAGCCTACCAGATTCTGTCATTTTTCCACCGACCACCTACACAGAATAAGCATAAGTATTAGTTGAAATAAATGCAAAATACAGCACATTACCAAACATTTATCACTGCTTATAGATAACTATAACAGATACACATGTCATATTGATCGTTTACTGTTTATTCTTTATTCTGTATGATCTATGATCTATGTACGCACCAATACAAAATTAAGTTGATTTAGATTCTGAGATTCTGTTTTTAATGTTATACAAAATTATAAAATATAAAATATCAAAAAGTCTAATTCTGTGCATTCTTCATCCAGAATAAAAACATTGGTGTAGTCTGTACCGAAACAGGCCTCTAGGCAGTACAGTATAGTCCACTCCACTCAGCTTACATGGGCATCATACAAATAAAAATCCCTCTTAATGGCAGCTGAATGCCAACATACAAAGGCGCTTAGGGAGGTCTGCTAAATGAAATGGCTTTATGTAACGGGCAGGAGCCAGAGCTGTAGACTGGTGGAGGAAAAGAGAAAGAGACACTCTGATAGACTGACTGCTGCTGAGCGAGCACAAATGCACCGCAGCACTAAGCAGACACAAACATGCCATTTCAGGAGCCTCATTCAATCACTAATGATTTTTCCCCATCCTACTCCTCTGTCTTCTCTCTGCTCCTACCCCCACCCCCAGCATCTCAGCTTTTTCTGCACCAGCAAGACAGATACATCAAGCTAACATCAGCAGCTATATACTCGAACAAGCATTCATTTAGTGAATAAATGCATACATTTTAGAACAATAAAAAAAATACACAATATACAATAACACAAAATAGCATATGGTCCTTACTAAAATAAAATGCAATCTCAAACAAAGTCACTGGTTTAATTAGCCTTTTCTTAATGCAAGCCAACCAATTTTTCTTTCATTTGATTCTATTAATAGTAGAAGTAATGAAGGTAGGTAATAATGTTTTTAAAATGAGACTGGACTAGATGCTGTATCCATGTCGCAGGAACAGCGGATCTTACCTTCAGACCAAGCAGAGCTCCTGAGTCGCGAGGCACACTTCCATCTTTCATTCTCTTATTGAGAAAGATCCGCCCGATCAGACGATCTCCATCTTTGGATGTCTGCCACGTCACAGGGTGCTACAAGGTCAGAGCAACAATACACCTTTTGTTTACCAGCTTATCCTCCTGAATTTGATCACTTCAAATGAAAACTGTGATGGGGACTTATGTGGGAAGTATTTTTATCTCAGGGAAAATACAGAAGTTCACACAAACTCTGTTTGCTCAGTAAGCGTTTAGTTTTAGTAATAGTTTTCAATTGTTGATTTGACACTGAGTAAAAGAATAGATGTCTATTTCATTTGTAACTTCAATTTGTGGGAACCTGCTAGTGTAAGGGGGGTGGGCATGCAGCACACCATGCAGCAGAGTAAAGCAAGCAGCCCCAGAGTTACCCTTAGAGCATCTGTACAGTGAAGCTGAGGCTTCACCATCACCACATAGACATACACCATCACCACACAGACATACACCATAACATGGGGCAGTGAGGAAGCACAGCAAACAGGGTACAGATCATTAAAGATTAGAAGTGCAGTTAAAGATCAGGAAAATGAGAGAAGGATGACACCACAGACTCGAGCTTCAAACAAACAGAGGATGACTTTAGATGTGGCAGTGAAGGGAAAAAGAAAAACACTTTTTATTTTTGTGCAAAACAAATCCAATTTATTTCCTATATTGTGTGCTTTGAACCATGAAGGTTTCTGCTGAGAGAGAGAGTGAAAAGTTGGAGGGAGCAGGTCCTTTTGGACAGGTGCTGTGGGACAGGGCAGCAGTGAGAGGGACGTCCTGAGTAAAGGTGTTCCTACTGCACTAAAGCAGAACACAACAAACGGAGAACAACGAGCATGCAACTAGGAGAGACCCACATTCCTGTGTCACAAAGAGGTGTCACTGCTATTCTTTTACTACGACCCCAGCAAGCAAGGTGCTCCTAAAGGTTTGTGGCCAACACCAAACAAGGTGAAGCCAAAAGCAATAGAAAAAAATAGGCTAGAAAATTATGAAAAGAAATCTCAAATCAATCATCTGACCTACAACAGTGACAGAGCAAACAAAGTCTGGATGTGTAGGCTTGTAAGTAGTAATAAAATGCAAGCTAGTTAGTCTCAGTACCTTCTCACTATGGCTATGCTCCTCGTTTAGGGTAGTGCTACTGCACGTATCAACTCCAGAGTCTTTAACCTGCGGCTCACACCATGCCAAGTCCTCTTCAAATGAGTGTCCCCCAAAGCGCACCATTTTCTTTTGCCTCTCAGATAAGGTGTGTGTCGGCTCGGACATAAATGCCTGCTCAATAGTTTGTCTTTTTCCCCTTTGACTGTCCCCTACAGGTGTGGGATAAAAACAGAAAGAAAACAGAAAAACAACATGCAAAGGTGTAAATAAACCAAAGGAAACATGAAATGACACAGACTCTTAGAGAGACAGGAGAGAGATGAGAGGTTAAAGGTCAAGGGTCAAGGCAGGGCTCCGCATGTCTCACCAAAGACATCGGGGAGGCCTCGCTGCTATGCCATGACGCATGGTCCCACCAATGGCCATCCAAATCTCCTGTAAAGTGAGCGGGAATACACACAGGAGTGGACAGCGAGAGGGACCAGTGAGCACACAACAACAAAGAAACAATTGACAAAGATTGACGCTTATACTGTTAACACTCTCACAAACATCATCATACACTACAAAATCTATCGGAGGGATACTGTATAGTGTATGTATATAATCCAATCATTTGACATGTTTACTGCAAATTGGACATAAGAAAGTTCGCTCAGTGTGGTCTTTTGTAATTTGTTAATACCTTCCTGTCCTTGAATGTATGAAAAGTATATCTTGTAAGTACATTCATTTGTTCCAAAAAATTAACTGAAATGTATTTTCTGTAAAATGTGAAAAATGTAGAGACCACCACTGCATTATTGTAAAATGTATTCAGTAGGTCTATGAAAGAACCCTTAATGTTTTAGAAATAGAAAACAATGCATAGACTATGCTGTATTTACTACTGTATACTCTATAAGATTGTCCAGAGCTAAAGAAATGAAGATCATATGTCTTTTATGTGATACTATCAGTCTTCATTCATCAATGCAGAGCTCTTGAGCTACTTAGTGTAAACACTTATTCAGTGTGATGAAACATTATGGACGTCCCCAGACAGGCTTTGCCCTCTGCAGCCTCTAACCAACAGCTGACAACAGTGATTAGCCTCTTTGCCTCGCAGCTGCTGCTCTGTTGGCAACACACACAATGTTCTCTGTCCACTGTGTTCAAGGAGCAAGGTGCTGGGCTCATGTGATTGTCATTGTCACAACAACACCTGCATGTACAGTCCAGGACAAAACACCTGTGAATCACTGTATGGAGAATAGATCTAATGCAGTGCTGTGGTTTTAATGGGGGACACAATACAATCATAAACTGGATGTCTGCACGTCTTCTTGTTAAAGGGCTGTACCTGGGTCCATCTAAGCATCTATGGGCCTTATGTGAGCTACACCATGGACAGTAGCCAGCTAGTAGCAGGGCTAACACAAAGACATACACAGACAGACAACATTCATTCTCGCATTCATATACTAGAGACTTCTCAATATCTAAAAATCTGAACGGCATTTGTCAGTGCAGTCATTCCTTGATGTTATTTTTCTGAGCATAATGTACATTGGCGTGCAACAATTGCATACTGATGGGCAGAGGGCCTCCTCCTGGTGGTTTTTTGCAGGCAGGAAACTCATCAGAGCCATAAATTGTAAGCTTCAGCAATCTGAGACCGGCCCTGCTGTTTAGCCCCGGCTCCCAGGCCCCACAAAGTGCTGAATCAGGGCGAAGGCAGAGGCAGGCAGTGGCAGAGTTCACAAGCAGCAGGCTCTCCATCACTTTGACAGCTCAATAAAAACCAGTGTAAACTATTAATTGGATCATTAATTATTGACGGTGTTTTTACTACAATTCAAGAGGAGAACGCAGAAAAGAGGCTGGGGTGAAATGCTGTATGTTTAAATGCAGTCACTATTGTAGTCCAGGAAGCTAATATGATTTCATGTTTTGCGCTCTTTCCTAGTCACTCAAAAGAGGTTTTACAATGGGCTGTAAAATGTATTCACTCCCCATTGCAGAATCTTTTTATTTTCTGTTTGTTATTGACCAATTAAAAAAGTCTACCACGAAACAATGTAAATCTTGTGAGCTTTAGTTAGCCAGGTGCGTCTTCTTTTTCTGTCTGTCTGGCACTATAATGAGGCTGCCTGTTGAGTCAGTCAATAAAGAGAAAAACACTAGCAATAGACAGTTCATTTCAGTCCATAGAGCTCAAGGTTGGCACTACAGTTGGTCGCTGGTTCTCCTCCAGTCTAACCTTCACTGGATCAACTGCTTATCCCACATTAGTTCATTCTACTGTGCCCTGCTTTCTAGAACAACAACAGAATACATCTATGGACTGTTTCAGGTATTAAAGACCTGCACCAAAGCATTGATGCATATCTCACAAAGTTATAAATATGTATAATCGCCTCGACAGAGACAGAATTATCAGTCTAAAATGTAATGTCAGGCTTTTTTTGCTCATTGCATGATTTGATTGAAAATAGAAGTGTTACGTTTTAAGGTAAAATCCACAGTGCTAAACATATAGTCATCTGCTGTACACAAGGGTAGGTCATTAGTTCATGCACCGTTTGGCCTCTCTCTCTCTTTCTAACTTAGCTCAAACAGACAAAAACTCAAGCCCACTCTAGCTATTTCTATTGTGTTGCTACCTGGAAATCTAGAGACTCCCACATCAATAATGCAGTGCTGGCTTCCTTTAGAGGAGAACAGTTACATAACAGAGAAGGCCAACCCAGTGCCTTCTAAAGATTGAGTGTTTCAAGTTTAGGACGAGCTCTTTAGTCGATTATCACACGATGACAACAACGGTGTGCTTTGTTCTCCAGTAATTCTTTTGTCAGAGGCAGCTCTCTTCTGACTGGAGCTTTTAACGTGTGTAAAGTAAAGCCTTTGTAATTACAGCTTTGATTGAAGAAAATCAATTTGCCACAACTACAGTCAATCAGTGAAGAATCAAGAAAACGGCTGAATGACTGTAAAATGATTTGTAAAATGGATTCGAAATTACATTTTGAATTCAAATTAGCGTATTTGGGGAGTTTATTAGAGGTGTAGCTCGAGCCTTTTCATCAAATAAGGTACTGTACATAATTGTATTTTATGTGAAGATTGCAAGGTAAAGTTGGTATAAGGACACTGTGGTAGTTGTTTCCATTAATTTTTATAATGGCTTGCCTCTAGTTTTTTGGAGGTTTAGTTGTGCATTACTAAAAACAACTAAGACAAAGCTGCACGTAAAACAAAAAATGATTTAAACTAAACGCACACATAACCACACATTTACACGGAAACATTGAAGCAGGCATCCTCTTCAAAGACACTGCAGAAGGACTGAATAGAGACAAAACATTAACCAAAACAATTCTGACATTATAGAACTAGTTTTAACAATCAAACAGTTTTACTTTAGCAGTAATTAAGTAGTCGTGACATATTGATACCTCTCTCTTGATTCTTTCCAAACCTAACACTTGCAGAGGCCTGTGCCCGTGGACGTACCTTTCTCGCTGACAGACTCACTCTCGATCTCAACGTCTTCACAGCTGGTGTACTCCGGGGTAGTGGCCAGTTCCTCCTCAGAGCTGCTCAGGGATACCTGACGCATCTTTCCGCCCTTTTTTGTTTTGTGTGGTTTTGGAGGCGGCGGCCGCACAGACTCAGACTGGTCTGAACTCAGTGAATCGTTCCTTAACATACTCTCCATCTTCTCCCTCTTTGTTTTCCTAACGGCGGAGCTGGGGTCCAGGTGGTGTTGCCTCCTCATGGGGTCGCTCAGGTCCCCCCTCCGCAGATCCCCGGACCGGTCTCCCAGCACAGGGCTGCGGTGAGGGGTCGGGGGGCTGTGGCTGGACGTCCTGTGGCCCCCCAGCCCTGGACCCATGGGCCCCGGAGAGGAGCGGTCAACAGAGTAGGATCGCTGTCCCATCATGGGCGGCCGGCGCTCAGTGAGGTGCTGACGGGACAGTCGAATGGGCCCGGGCTCATCCTGCTCCGTGTAGGCCAAAGAGACGTCACTGTGACGCCTCTCGTGCCTCATCCGTCCCACCTCCGCATGCATCCTCATCTGCTCCTCGTATGGCTGCGGTTTGACGGGATAGCGCGCCAGGTTGGGATCACTACGGTAACGTGTCTGGAATTCCTCCTGCCGCTGCCTTTGCAGGTCGTACTCACTGGGAGGTCCATCTAGGTCCTGGTCCAGAGGGTACTCCTGCGAATGCCAGCGGCCTGGCCCCCTTCGGTCCCGGTACCCCATCCGTGCTGTCTCCACGTCTGGGTACAGATGAGAGCCCCGCGCCCGCCGAGGGTCCCCATCCCCATAGTCGGACGGTGATCTGGGCATGCCGCCGTCCGCCGGGGCATACTGCGAGTGGTCACCCCCCTCCCTTTGGTCGTATTTTTGGTTTGGATCCCTTGATGTAGATGGGCTTCGTTTTCTGCAAAGAAAGCAAAAGATAGAAGAAATGTTCATATTTATATATATAAAAATATTCATGTAAGTTAAATTGTTGATACATGTATTATTTACAGTCATGACTTGGTGGTGTGCTGCTTCAAAACATGTATTTCCTGGTCCAGTATATAAATATTCTTCAGCAACTTTTCTCCTACATTCCTTCACTTTTCCAAAACCCGAATGATAAAAGGCTCAGTGAAACACTCCCTTAATTTTGTAGGTGACAACTTTCTGTAGAAATAAAGAGGGCTCATAAATCATAGCTGTCAGCATTGGTCTGTATCCAGGGTACAGATTCCTCACTTCTGAAGCTCTGGTGTTAAAATGTGCAGCACCATAATGCATAATGTTGTTTGTAAACCTCTTAGCAGAAAAAGGCTGAAATTAAAAAAATCAAATAAATATATTTATTGGTTGACATTAAAATAAAAAACACTGACATTAACAAATCCAGGTGGAGCCTGTTACATTATTCATGTCTTGCTTCTGAACATTAACGGAGTTGCACAATCAAAACAAAGCAGCAATTATATATTAGGGAGGAGGTGAATAGTGTAACAATTACTGTAACATGTAAATGTGTGACTGAAGGGTTTAAGTGTCTTTATAGACTCACTGGACACAATATTAGGTCGATGTGGTCTTCGGCTGCTGTAGCGCATCATGTTTTGCTGGCAACTGTTCATCTCAAACCAGTCTCTGACATTCAGCATTAACAAAGGTATTTTGCTCGCCAAACTGCCACTCCCAGTATAATTTACTACTAATAATACTCTGGCCTACCTGACATCAACAACATCATCACTTTTATGTTCTACAAAATCTACTTTCTGATACTTGGCTTTAACAGAACTTCAGCAGGTTTCTCTAGACATAGTCTTATTAGCTATTTGAGCACGCAAGCAGGTAAATAGGGATAACTAATAAAGTGGCCTGTGAGTGTATGGTGGTGCATGTGACATCTATTAGCACAGATGTAGTATTTTGTGTGCTGCCGCTGCACTGACAAAAGCCTTCATTCTCTTGTATCCGAAGAGCTTCATACTACAGTAATGTGCCCTTTGGGAGGCTGCTTGAAATCTAACACCCAGCACATGCTTAAACAAAAAGCTACCACCAAGAAATATATATAAACCATCCGTTTACAAAACCCCAACACATTTTGACACATGTATCTAGTTTCCTTGCCTCCATTTAGCCGTGCGTGTTCTTCCTGTCCAAACAGTGAAATGTCTATAGAAGCAAGGCAAGCAAACAGTCTAACCCATCATCAGCATCTCTAATGTTTAGACTATTTGTGCTAAAACAGTCCCACAGTAAACTACAATGTTGCACTGTGCAGTATTCCCCGACTGCCTCAGCTGGCCAGCCTCTGCAGATAATAATAATAATAATGCATAGTACACATATAGCACTTTTCAGGACACCCAAAGATGCTTTACAATTGCATATTCATTCACTCCATACACTGGTGGTGGAAGCATGGCTGCCAGTTTGTGCCTACAGCCCCTCCAACCACCACCAAACACCAATCACACGACCACATTCATTCATAGGCAATGTGGGTTAATTGTTTTGCCCAGAGACACAGCAACAGTATGCGCTCGGACGGGGACTCGAACCAGTGACCCTCTGGTTGCAGGGTGAGCACCACTGCTGCCCCCACCTCTCACCAGCCCTGCTATGGCACACTCGGCTGAATTTAGACTAGCATCAAACAAAATAGACAAAAAAGAGGTTCATCAGGTCTAAACCTGGTCTAAATCAGGTCTACACCAGGACTAAAACTAGAACTAAAACATCTAGTCTAAACCACAACTAAACTAGGTCTTCTAGGGCTAAATCTAAACCAGGGCAAACCATTTGTAGTATAAACCTATACTAAATAAGGTGTAAACAAACAAACAGGTCTAATAAAGGTCTAATAATGAGCTAAATAAGGTGTAAACAAACAAACAGGTCTAATAAAGGTCTAATAATG
>JAVQKC010084669.1:0-20729 GCA_036025475.1 Philypnodon macrostomus | reverse complement strand
AAAATTAACAAAATATAGACTCACTGTTTTACTACAGTGTACATATATATATATGTTGTATGGTGTATTTATTACGTATCTGTTTTAATTTAAATATTAAGCTAACGTAACATCGAGCTTATATACCCTACACTTATGTCTTCAAATCTGCACACAGCACTGTGGATACTGTAAAGAATCAAATATATCTCCTTCTAGTTCATGGTAGTTCCATGGCTACTGTTGATCAGAAGTGATAGCACAGAGGATTGCTAGGTTTCAGGTCTGTGACACTCTCAGACTATAATTCCTGATCCAACACACTAGCTCATGACATGTTGGCCAAATAAAAAATGTAACTAGTGGGTGTTTTTCACGCATAAGAGATTGATTACTGCACTTTGCATCAGCTATTTAACTTTATGAAAATGAGTTGCTTATTTTAAAATGTTACTGTGAGATCATTCATACAGCATTTTTGACAAGACCATTGTCATATGTTTTTTTTCTCCAGCCAGTAGGTGGCGCTGTATTGTTGTCTGTAGTGTAATGTAGCGCAGGTTTAAAGGTCAAATGTTTCTCAATGTGTCAGACCAAATTGTGTATCTTGTCAATATTTCTGAAATATTGGCTAAACATGCCAATATAGAACTGGAAGACAATGTTTGAGCTTGCTTTGTATCAGGAATGAAACCCTTAGAGCAGTGTTTCTCAAACTTCTACAATCCAAGGAAAATCACAGACCACCTAATCCCTGAGATTTAGAGACTGACGCAAAAGGGTGGGTTTTTGTAGTGTCAGACAAAAGGCTATGGTCTCAATTAAGGCTAGATTTGATAGTTTTCAAATTAGAGGTCAACTCATCTGTGCTCATTAATTGCTTAGAGTGTCTTGTGGTGAGTTTAGAAACACTGAATAAAATCTTCCCGCAGACCACTTAGGGGCTGTCCACAGTTTGAGAAACACTGCCGTAGAGGAAGCAGGTAGTCCAGGAAGCTCTCACATTTGCTTCATCAATGTATTTAATACCCTGGCTTATCAGGTCATGCATTTATGTACACCCATTTATGTATGCAGTCCTCAGTATCAATACGTCTCATACCTGGCATGGTTAGACATGGTTCATTGAAACATTAATGTGCCCTGACCAGCCTGAATATTTTATTACCTTGTTCACAAATAGAAATTAAATCTATAAATTATCTTCTGATTTAATGAGAAGCAGGCATTACTGATTGAATTACATATTTTTCATTCAGGCCTATATGGATGGCCTTCCTAGTGCTTAAATTACAGGGTATTCCTTAAAATTATGCATTTTTAAACAAGGCATATTTGTGCGTGCTCGGCAGATATGAGATATGAGAATGATCAAGTGGTTTTATAGACTAAACTATACTTAGGTTCTTAACTTGAAACAGAAAGTATTACTAATTACTAATCTCCTATACAAATAAGTAATGTCCTCACAGGGCAGTGTTTTTAGTGGTAGGGAAACTCCAAGTATCCAAAGAAAATCTATACCTTTAAATATATACCATGGAGAGAACATGCAATCTCCAAACAGAAAGGCTCGCCAAATCCAGGAATCGAACCCTGGACATTCTGGCTGTGAGACAACATTGTGCCATTGATGCCATAGATAGCAGGGGTAAGCATAGTTTTTAGTCTATTTAGAGCCCACAGTCCCTTATCATTCGATGGAAAATACTGAAGCTTTAACTGAAATATGCATACTAAATTCTTGCTTATCTAAAAGGTAAAAAAAACATTAGCAGCACTAATGAATAATAAACTATTCAAAAACATACCCTCCCAATGTAGTAGTAGTAGTAGTAATAATAATAATAATAATAATAATAATAATAATAATAATAATAATAATAATAATAATAATAATAACGTTGTTGGAAAACTGTGATGTTTGCTAAAGTCCACATTTATATCTCAATGGTCCACACGCACCTGCTTATAACAAAGTCTCTTACAAATTGAGAAAATGGGAACCTAAACAACAGAATGCATTCACAGGCACAAATAAGCATCAGGCGAGATTTGGAGCTTCAGCTGTAAAACAGGTTCTCATTAGTCGCCTATTCCAGCACCTTGCCTCCAGCTAGTATCTGTGCTTTGAATATATCCCACCTCGCATACACACATGCACGCTCAAATACTACATCCAAATGAGGTTTTAATGAAATCATATTTTATGATATCTACTGTCCATCTTTTAAATTATGAGTATATATATATTCTACACTGTAACATTTGACAAGTTAGCTCTATTCAAAAAAATCTGGAAAACTGAAAAAAAATATATTATTAAAACTGCAAAAAATACACCCAAAACTGTGAAAGAACAGCATTGCCCTTTAAGGCACCTATATGGTTAACTAGTCAAATTTTACATTGTACAGTTTTGTGAGTTTTCCATACAGTATAAGCTGGCTCAGTGGCCCACAGTTCATCTGTTGTTTATCTGTTTATCCCTTTGCCATTACTGTAATTAGGTCTTTGTACTGGATGCTACAGCAGCCGTAACCAGCACTCCAAAAGGCCTACGAGACAGAAAGATGGTAAATAGGCCAAAAGCAAAATGGACTTTACGATACACACTCTCTGAAGAGGAAAAGTCAGAGCCTTGGCAACAGTGAATACTGTAATTGCTTCTTTCAAAGAGCCCCTGCGTTGCCAGAACATGTGGAATAACCTTTTTGTGATTGCAAAGCGTATTAGTGTTGAACCTCAATGGTCAAAGCCATGGCCTTCTCTTCTTCTCTGGCTCTGACTTGTTGTCATTCTAATTTTGTAATTTGAGCTTTAATTAATTAATGAATTTATTTATTTATTTATTCTTTCACATAAAAAAAACGGTTTAAGATTAAAAATGAATAAAAATGCATTTACGTGTGTCAAACTAATTTAGAACATTACATAATCATAAAGCTTTTGAAACCAAATATTTTGATAAAAGCCACAAATTCTTCTCAAAATGGTATTACTTTTTACCAATACTTCCAAATAATATTACTCAGATAAAATAAAAAGTAATACTACGTACTCTTAGAAGTACAATTTATTCAAAAATGTTGTCAATTAAATGTTCCACCTCTGTGTACAGTACAATCTTATTATTCAAATGTAGGCAAGGTTATTTTTTAGTTTCTACTGTGTCCTTGTCTGAGTCATTTCATTGTATACAGGGGAACACATTTCTCATCCGTCAGCTCACTGATATCCACCATCTGGCTGTTCTTGGAGAAAGTGACAGATTTTTCGACATGCTTGTTTGAATAACTAATTTGCTGTGGAAGTCTTTCTATGGATTGGTAAAGGTCCAGGGGAAATGCAGTTTTAATGCACAGCCACAGCACCGTTAGACTGTTTGCTACCAACCAGAGGATTATAAGGCGTACATGAGATCTAATTATACTCCGCTAATGAATAAAATATCCACCAATCAGCATTAATCAACAAAGGAACATGACAACACCTCAGCAAGGTTATAGCCCTGTTACTGCTCCACTCACACTATACCCATTTTCCTTGCCAGTAGAAGCATTCGAGAGCAGCCAATATGGTGCAATTGTCGAGCGTTTTGGTGTGCCAGCGTGGCTTGGACTGCACAGAACACCAGATGCCACCAAGAGAGAAACTGCTAAATCACTGATGTGTTTGTGACTGAAGTAGAAGTGGAGAGACAAACAAAAAAGGCTTGTTTACTCAAAGGTGTACAAAGGAACAGGCCACACATCGGGAAGACCATTTGCCCCGAGATTGGTTTCAGTTTGAATTTTTGTCTTTTCAATATCTGCAGTGTGTCCTAACAATTGTTTGTGCAACACAGATAAGTGGAAAGGCTCAGTGTGTTTTACTGTGTACAGAAATGTGGCTGATACCAGAAGTTTAGATTACTTTATTAACACATTTGAAAGAGCCTATAATCAACTTGACCTTATTATGTCATAATGCTTCCAATATTATTCTCCAAGCACATTTAGTAATCATGTATGTTGAGGCGCTGACCTTCTCAGGAACTTATAAAACCAAGTCATCAAGTATAGCTAGGTCAAAGACACCACTTTTATCAGAACACCTACCAGAGATATGTTTTCAATAAATGCTGATGTTAAATAATATAAATATATAATAATATAATGTAGTCGTAATCAACAATATATCTCATATATAACACTGAAAACATCTGATGGTTGATTTTGTGTCAAAATATTGATGCCTTCGTTCACAGGATCTGCTGTACTGTAACTGTCACCAGTCACAGCGTCAAACTGTCAGTCAGCCACCACCATGACACTTCCAGATGGTTACATTGGAAGTGAGGAAAAACTGCAACATGGATTTCATGATAGTTCACTGATCGTGTGCTAACAATCTAAGACTGATAATATGACAGGTTTTCAATTATGACCAACTCCATATTGAAGAAGATTATGCACAGCTAAAATTATTTCCCACACTGTAAACATCAACAACCTTTATACAATATTCAATTGCTGGCCACTTCAATGGGTACATGGGTTCACCTGCTTATCAGAGGTGTTGTTACCATGAGACCTCTGAATGTACAGGGCCTACCTAATAAAGTAGCCAGTATGTGTGGAACTTCAGTCTTCAGTCAGTCGGACATTGCAGACAGAATTGAAATTCCATTTGGTCATCTCTTCATAGTTTATAATATTTGAGTATCATAGTCCTTCAAAAGACACTAATTGGAGTCCACAGAATATAATCCAATGTTAAATTATTCAAGGAGCGCTCAGAAGCCTTAAGCCCAATAAATGCAGTCTCATTTTTAATATTCAAGATTAGTATACAAGGCCTTGGTAGAAATCTGCCTCAAAAACTTATGAAATATGATATATTTACCACTGAACATCATATACTATTTACAGTCTTTTTGGTGATTTCATCTGTTTGCCTGAATGCACAATATAATATGGTATAATATGGTTGCTAGGATCCCTGTCTATAATCAAATGTGAGATGGCAATGTCCCAGAAATACTAAAGATATGGTTCAATAGAACAATTAATGACTCACATAAACCCTGACTGTAAACTATACCACCAGTAACAACCAGATTAGTATCTTGCTGCCTTCACACTTAATATATGAGAAAATGAATAGAAATCTGAGCGTGTCTCAAACGACCTGTGCCTAAAACCACCATGGGATACATTTTCATGAAGGATTCAACCTGGCAAGGAAGAAATTTGGTGAAGGATATTCATATTTTTTTTCTTTTGTGGAACACACAGATCTTGATGACATAACGGTAAAGCAATACATGAAAATTGACTATAATCTTCACATCACAAGAGGCTGTCAATGTATAGATTCTTTCAGTCTTTCAGTCCTTAGACCTGCATTTGTATTGTGTCTTTGTTTATTTGCTTTTTGTTTTGCTGCTCAGTGCATAGTACATCAATAGATTTACTCCAAATAGCCTTTCCTCCTCTCTGCGTCTTGGAGCCCCCTGTATTTTGTGCATATTACGTGAGGAGCATTGATGTAGCCTCCCCAGGCACGGCCTTGGGTTTTTTATTCAGAGGGTATAGGGCCTCTAAGTACCCATCTATCAGAAAATCACTGCCCCAAAACCAGCTCTAATTGTTCTCAGGCTCTCCGGTGGCCACTGACGGTGCCCAATCAGATTAGCTGTATATAACCAATTCATTCATTCAATTTCTAAACCAAAGTGTTTTGTGAAAGCTATAGTGAACTTTGGAGTGTTTCAGCCCTTCACTCCTACTTTTCTTAAATATACTGTATTTTTTAAATCTAAACTCCTGCTTCATGCTTTGGCTTGTGGCAGCAACACAGTCAGACTTGTTTGTCATGTGTGTCTCAGTGGTCAAAGAGGACAGCAGCAGGGAGTGTTGCTCAGGGCAACAGAGCTCTTCTCATGACTATGACGATGGATGCATCGGTCTTTATGTCTGTCTCAAGTACGATCTCAAGGATTCACAGAAGCACATGGGGATTCATCAGAGTTTTCGATTCAACTGCAACTAGAATCTAATTTCACTAATAGAATTACAGTTACATTGTATAATCAGGAAACACATTGATATCAATAGTTTGATGTTACGGTGGTGAACATTTCACAAAGCCATATTCTGTGGAAAAGAAAGATTCCTGTAATATTTTTATTCATTTTATAATGTTTTTTATTTCCCTCAGGATACAGTAAAGAGATTGTAAGGATATGCTCCTAGCCAATGGCAATGTCTCCATCAAAACAGAAATACAATTAGAATAAATACATTTTGGTTTATTGGTTATTGGTTTTATTTTGGGTTGTTTTTAGCACTAAAAGTTTGGAGAATCATATATAGGACAAAGACTACAGATCAAAACACAAACCTCAAAGTGCTATAAAGCTGCTTACCACATTCATTGCACATTATACACTATTTAATAAAACAGACACCCATTGAGTGCTATCATCACCTAATGGGGCTTTAATTACACCTTCCCACCCGTCATCCTTAATGTTTATGGATCTTGAAAGCCTTTTTTCATTCATATTTCCCTCCTTGATGTCTTCTTGCCCTGTCACTCTGTCCTGTTTTCTTCACTCAGGCACAACCCACCTCCATCTACCTATGCCTGCGGCAATACTCTACATCTTTGTAAGCCCTTTACATCTCTTATCCAGCCCTTTCCCTTCAGCTTTGGGCTTCCTTTGAGTTGTGGCTGTCACGAGATGAAAAGCCTTCTCTCGTGTCTCACTCTGTCCCCTCTTTCCTAGCCTTCCTCAGTGCATCACCCCTTGGGCATTTGACTGCTTTGGCTTATCCCTTCTGTCTCTCACCTGCAGAGAACAAACAAACAACACTCCTTCAATTCAAACTAATAATAATGGACCTCTCTAACTCTGCAGCTGACAAACATTATATGTACATAATACATAATATACATAACAATATATTAAATAAATAAATAAATAAATAAATAAATAAATATAATGCAGAGGTTGTTTGAGAGTTTTGGTAAATAGCTTTCATGTCATTTTTCCACATTTTCTTTAGTAAATGTTCACACACTTGCATTTTTAAAGGACTGGTTGTTCTTCCCACTATTTCTTTGTGTTTGTAGGTGGCTCACTTTCACAAAAATGTTTGTCAATGTCACATTTTGAGTTCATTATTCATTCACACCACAATCTGTGTCACACTGGAGGTGACAGAAGGATGGCTGCTATTGTGCACCTACAGCCCCTACAACCACCACCAAATATGGGTTACGTGTCTTGCCCAGGGACACAAGGACAGTATTGCACTCAGGCAGGGACTCGAACCAGCGACCCTCTGGAGCGCCTACACACTGCACCACTTCTTGGTGTTTTTTCAGTATTGACTGCTGAATGCCAAGGTATAAATTGGAGGAGAGAAATTACTGCCGTAGCAAACTTTGTCTTTGTTTTGTGTTCCCTACATCCATTGTTTTATAGAATACAGATATCCCCTTGTGCAAGTAGTCTATATAAGTAAGTTTGTGCACTGGCTGTAAATGTGTTTGCTCAGCTCCAAACAGTGAATACATTAGACCAAAAATAACAATGTAGTCAATAAACAGATAAATAGGCCTGTCATTCATCGACGTGGACAATCAGTTCAAATCCAGGAACAATGTCACTTAAAATATAGTTGACACAGTGGTTGTTGATTAAGTCCTGGCTGAAATACATAACTATGCAGGTCCAGAGTTGCAGACAGACAAAACCTCTTACCTACGGTGTGCACCCAGTCCTTTGGAAAGCCATTTCTCAGCATTATCGATTCATTCCCTGCTTGGTGAACTGAATTACATTCGATCCAATTTAGTTCCCCACCTTTTCTCCTTTGCGGGAAAAAGAGACTTATTTGCATGAAAACACTATTGAAGTATGGCAGCTGAACAGGCCGGAGGAGGTTACACATGGTCATTAAAGAAGCCTCATTATGCAACCTTGACTTTTCTGGGCTTCTACCATGTTATAATACTGTTTCCTCCAAAAAAACAAACAAAACTAAAGTAGTATTTTGTTTTGTTCATGCATACTAATCCTGTGCTTAGACACTAACTTTCTCAAGATCTGAAAACACTAGGTGACATGTATTGTTTCCTAGAATACCATTGTGTGTATGCCATAATGCTTGACCAATGGTTGAGTTTGACTTAAATCCCTCCCCATGCCTCCACAGCAACATTTGTTTGGACTGTCTCACCACTCAGAATTGCATATACTATTGGTCAAAATGGTATCCCACAACACAAGACAGTGGAGGGACTAAAACATTTTTAAATTATAAAATGTCAATCCCATTCTTGAGCTGAATATAATTTCAAAAATGCATGTAATAACCCCTCTAAGAAGCTATTGATGCAGGTCTTCATGTTATGACTCATTTCTAATTGATTCAGTTTATGAAGAGTAAACATTTTTTTCCCAAACGAACACTAATTAATGGTTTAGCTGTGCGACCCCCTGCTGTTAAGGCTGCCCACAAGGTCTGAGGCATCATTTGGTGTCTTTGGCAGTTAGCCGCTATATGGGCTATGGTTGTCGTGGAAACTTGGCACCAACCTTCATTTACACTAATTTCTTCCTCCAGCTAAAAGGGTGCTTCTAACATGGGTGAATTAAAACATCACACTCAAGAAAAAAAGAATATACCGGTACTAACTGCATGGCCACTGTATTATATAGCTATTGTTATGATTCTAAATGCAATAATATCAGAGCCTTTTGGGATCATGTAAATTCAAGACAAACCTGCTGAGGTTCAAAAACAAGCCACAGAGTCAAAAATAATACTAATACTAATACTAATACAAATAATAATAATAATTAAAGCCGCAAGCGGTGTCAACCGGCCCTCGATCTCGGCCACCCACTGCCGGCCTCCGCGACCCACCGTCACGCTCCAAAGTACCCCCCCGCATCAGCTTGGCCCATTGACTTTGTTGATTCGGAATGATTTTGATGATGCTGGTTTGTAGATATGTGGTCTATAGGACAAGTGTGATTGTGTGTGAGTGTTTCGCACTCAGTTTCAGTGCGCTGAAAGGTGTGTAGGATGGGGGCGCTATTGCGCCCACTGTATCAAGTATTATTGCCTAACTGTGCCAGAGGTGAAACCATGTTGCCCATGATTTCCTTATAAAACCTGCCAAGTGTCACACCACACTGGTCATATAGGATTACATTGTACACATTGGCCATTGTAATAATATGGTGGCTTGTGGACCATTAGAATAAAATGGAGGATTTCTATATGGTAGATCTTGTCTATAGGATGTGTGCATAGCCTATTGAATCATAGCCGGTCCAACTTATATGCATGGCTAATTGATTATCTTGACTTGATGTGAGAGGCAGATTATCGTTTGAGCCCACATGCAGGTAAAGAAGTCAACCTAATAAAGTGGCCAGGAACTGCATATTGACTTGATTACTTGGCACTTTTCAAAACTCAGTAGAAGCCAGACTATCCGATTATCATTTCTCTGGCTTCCTGTCTGCCTCTAACACTCTGTCTCCACCACTGTCTAGAAAACAAACATTACACATGCCCCTGTTGTGCTTGGGAAGTTGTAAGACTATAGTAAATGTGGCAGAGTGGCAGGTGCAATCAAATCAAGCAGGTGTTCGTGGGCCCATCACAGTGCTATGGTGCATTAGCCTTCATTCCCTTATGAGCATTTCTAACACCTCTGTACACGCACTAAACCAGCTTTTACAATCCCACAAGGGCACAACTTTGGGAAACTGTCATCATTCATACTGTATATTCATACTGTTTATTCATACTGTATATTATCAGCCTTAAAACTGATTTTGAGGTGCACTGCAAAAAAGGGATATGAGATAAATAACTTGACTCTCACACTCCCACCTTCGACCACCGCCCGATCCACATTGCACCAGCCCTTTACGGTACCTCCCGCGGGTGGTGGGTCCACGGGAGGGCCTGACAGTGTGTGCTCGGGCGGGGACTCGAACCACCGACCCTCCGGTTGAAAAGCGAGCATCTACCCACTGCACCACCGCAGCGGCTATTATTATTATTATTAATAATATTATTATTATTAGATATTTTGATTTGTTTTAGTGTAATTCTGACCGGTTTTAACATTTATTTTCTTAATTCAAGGTGTATCTGTGTAACTGTCAGTGGCAAAAAAAACAAATTCTAGTGCAATTGTCATTTAGCTTGAAATAATGAAAATGTTTTTAAATCCAGTTCGAAATATATTAAAACAATTCAAATAATCTAGGCCTAACGAGTAAATACATATTAGTAGATTAATATTCTGAATTGTAAGTAATTTTCACTAAACAGTCTTCCTTTTAAAATGAGTTGTTCTTCTACTTTGTCTGAAGCATCACAATTCCAATGACTCAAAGCGGGGTGTGCGGACATTTTGTGAATAAATCAAGATTATTTTCTGAACTCAAGTCATTTTAACTAATATGGCTAGTCTTTTATACTGAACCAGCTTTTACAATCCCACAAGGACATAACTTTGGGAAACTGTCATCATTCACACTGTATATCATCAGCCTTAGAGAACAGAAGCTCAAATCCAGCCTGTCTTCTGAGGTGTGTCTTATTAAAAATGTGACATTGGTAATCAGGAGTTGATTGCAGCTGTTGCCACTTGGGTGTGACGTGCATAGAGGATGAGACAACAGTGTGTGTGTTTATCTGTGGCACGCTGAGCCACATACAGGTTAATCAACTTCAAGGAAATTGAGAGACGCTTCATCAGCCAGCTAGTGCCCCATAAAACGGAGTAAACTAGGAGCTCTTTACAAAACAAGGCAGTGTCTGTGTTACTACTGAAGATTTGACCCTGCCTCAGTCTTCACTCTGAGTCACTCTAGGTCAGGCTCGATAGTTATGGAAGCAGAATGTCTGGTAACACTGATAATAGAATAGCTCACACGATTAAGCAAGAATTAAGCATTAGTTAAGTATTAGGTAAGCTTTAGTAACCAGTTAAGTGATCAGTTACAACGCATTGCTTCAACATTATAGACTGAGTTATAAATACTGTTACTAATGTTTAATTCTTCAGTTATAACCTTGTGAAAATCAGATTGTAATAATCAATGTTAATTAAGTATTTATAAACTGATATTTCATTATAGTATTGTTAATTACATATTAATTAATACTATATTACTGCTAAATTGAAGTGAGCTATTCTAAACTGTTACCGAATGTGTTTATAATGCAAACTGTAACCTGCTATACAAGCAAAGTATATCATATAGAGTATAGCTGTGTCTTAACCTAGCATCTATGGGCCTTTTACATTCATTCATGAGGTAATTCAGAGTCACCAAGTCATCTACGCTACACATGCATGTCTTTGGATAGTGGGAACAAACCACAGTACTCCACAGTGGAGAATGCACAAATACCACAGAGGAGGCCCAGAACCTACTAAAAGGCAATAGTACTTAAGTACATAGTATATATATAGTACAAAGTTACTAACCACTCCTCCAGTATATCATTATATTAATGCTTGTGTGACCTTGCTAGTGTGTTTGTTATACATACAATACCATAGACAACTTCCTTTTTCCAGCAATGTATTTACTTAATTCTGTTGACCACAGCATTTATCATTCACCACATTTTGGCACGAGGCTGACCTGTTCCAGTCATTTCACACAAAACACCAGTTAGAATTGCTATTTAGACACACAGTAGCATTATGGCCTTTACAATGTCAAAGTTAATTAGCCTGAGCGGATATATTGTCTTTTCATTTGTGGTTACTAATTAGACACAAAGTTCAGCATATGGCCTTAAAACAATGGCTTTTTGTTTATCATTAGTCTATAAATGTAAAGCCTATGTGAGATATAATGGAGAACAGGAGGCAGTCAGAGGAGTGTCAGGTTGGATGTGTCTGGTTCACTGGTCACTGATGTGAGCCAATCTGGCATGTTCCTGTCTCATGGTGCACCTGTGCTCACAACGACCCAGAAATGTGTTATTTTCCCATATGATTGCAGTGAAATTCATTGATTAATAATGCAGAATTTGGGACTGTGATGCACTTTGACAAAAACAGTAAATAAATATGTGATTTTATTGATTTGAATACAATTTTGCTCATTGGAGAGAGGTAGCATTGGCCGGTGCTGGAGGGGTCATTTTAATAACAAATGAATCTAAGTCAGCCATTTTGTGCACTGTTATTTCTTTGTGTGTTGTGTTGGCCTGGTTATGGTGCTTTGGGGGAGGTGGGGGTGTTGTGGTCCTGTGTGATACAATGATTGAAGATTGAGATGCCCAGTGCAGCCCACACATATGCTGTCACAGCCTGCTTCTGTTCTCCTTGAGATGTGGGCGCCTTACCGGAGATGAGATAGTCCCTGGCATCGACGCAGGAGTGATGCAACTTCACAGGCAGAGGAAGCAGAAGAATAAAAGTTCAACCTCCTGAATATGTCACCATCGGGCTACAGTGAAAATAAAATAATATGCACAATTCAACTAGTCTCTAGATGTAATATCCATGCCAAACCAAGCACAGCCATTCCCCCAAACCATGGAATTTGCCAGTGTGTCTCCAGACCCTGTTTAAAGGATAGTACATGTATCTCTCCACATATCATGCTGTGTCTGAGCTGCTCTCTGCTGTTTTAACAAGGTCTTTATTAAGTTTACCACTGTCTTCACTTGCTCCAGTCCTTTTTCTTCTGATTTTACTTTGATTTCACAATAGTGGCACAGTCGGTACCCTCCAGTGCACCCACCACCCGTGGGAGGTACCATAAAGGGCTGGTGCAATGTGGATTGGGCAGTGGTCAAAGGCGGGAGTTCCCTGCTTAGACTGCTGCCTCCGCGACCCGGTTTCGGACAAGCGGAAGAAGATGGATGGATGGCACAGTGGGTAAGCTTTTGTCAGAACCAGAGGGTCGCCGGTTCAAATCCCCGCCTGAGCTGACGTTGTGTGTCTGGACAAGACACTTAACCCACATTGCCTATGAATGCATGTGGTTGTGTTATTGGTGGTCTTAGGTGCAGACTGAACGCCACGCCTTTGAGTCTTCAGAAAAGTGCTGTATAAAATGTATTTATTATTATTAAAACAGGCTTTTTCAATGGTACTTTCATTTAGCAAAAACATCTGACACTGGCCTAAGTGGCCTAATTAAAAAAGCCATAAGATATAGTAAGATTCTGAGCTGCAGTTATTTAGTTGTTCCATATAATTATATTCATATTTGATTATTATCATATCATATTATATTGAATATATTTCTTGATAACAGCCATTAAGGTGGCTGTGGGCTCAAGTTTCCATGTCCCCCTTGTGTTACTGCAGGTACTCCCCAATGCGCTCCTATGTGCTCCTATCGTCCAAAGTCATGCATGTGTCAATGGGATGTGAATACATCTAAGGACACATTTTGTTTATTTTATTTTATTTTATTTATTCTTTATTTTTTTATTTATTCTTTATTTAACCAGGTAAGCCAATTGAGAACCAAGTCTCCTTTACAATGGCGACCTGGCCACATTCATTCATAGGCAATGTGGGTTGCCCAGGGACACAACGACAGCGTGTGCTTGTACGGGGACTCGAACCACCGACCCTCTGGGGGGCGAGCGCCTATCCACTGCACCACTGCCACCCCACACAGACATCTTTCCATGTCTGTGTGTCAGACCTGGCACTAACTGACCATCCCACCTAATGCCCATAGTTGTTGGGATGAGCTCCAATCACTCCACTGATCGATAATGACATAGTGGAATTTTCTTTACTTTTCTACTTTTATTTTCTACTCCTTTTTAGTTGTGAAATTATACTACAGTGAAACTACTGTGAAACTACAGTGAAAATACAGTGAAAATACAGTTGGGTTAAACATCTAGAGCAGAGATTGTGACCTGTTTAATGGGCATTTAAATCTGTCACAATGTGGGCACTAAGCACCAAGCATCAATCATTCTTCAGACACAAAATGTACATCCCATGGAGGCTGTATCCACGAGTCTCCAGGGCTTAAGAAACAGCTTTAAAAGTGTTGATGAAAGACAGACAGTTTAAGTGTTTATCAGTCATTACAAATGATATCAGATCTTTATTGATTTGCGAAGGAGATTGTGTTATATCAGATTATGTCAGATTACAGCAGCAATGGTAAATTCCCTAATGAGGAAGAGAAATGAAAGTTTGAGCCTTCTTCTGCAAGTTTGCAATAAAAGCTTTCAGGTCCGTTCTCTTTAGCTTAATCCATTTACAAACCATATTACTGCAAATTGTAATATATATATATGTGTGTGTGTGTGTGTGTGTGTGTGTGTGTGTGTATTATTTGTTAGATTTCAGAACAAGAGATCATAATGTAACCTATTATAAAGAGGTCCGGTGGTGAGTTGTTCTTAATTCTTCTGACACCATTTAATCAACTTTTACAATTGAGTTAGCAGTATCAGGGTTGGTATGTATATATTTCTAAAAACAACACTGTGGACACCCAATGAAATGAAGCATGTATGTATAAACAGGTGTGAAGAAGTAGTTATTTATCATTTCCCAGTGGGTTTATTTTTAGACCAGAAATCTCATCATTGTCAACATTACTTGAATGAAACAGATTGCCCTAACATTGACTTTCCTCAGCTGATCGTGCAGACAGTTTCCGTGACTTTTTGAAATATTTGTACAGTTATTAATATTCAGTCAATTATCTTTTTTATTTTATCAGTAATGGTTTTTCAGTACCCATTAGCATAGCTGTGGTACTCACTGGGCAATAGCCAGTGAGTCACACATATATATACAACTAATCACTTGATTCTTTGACATTTAATTTGAAGTATTTTTAAGACAATTTATAGATTAGGTAAGGTCTGTCCACGCCGGCAGTGGCGCTGCGACCAGAGGGTCGCCGGTTCGAGTCCCTGTTTAAGCGCGTATACTGTCGTTGTGTCCCTGGGCAAGACACTTAACCCGCATTGCCTATGAATGAATGTGGTTGTGTGATTGGTGTTCAGTGGTGGTTGGAGGGGCCGTATGTGTTCTGTCGGTCTGCCCTGGGGCAGCTGTGGCTACTTAAGATAAATGGACTCAAAATATAAATGCTTTGAGAAATCTTTGGGCACTGTAAATCACAATATAAACCCAACCCATTATTAATATTACAATGTATTACAATGTAGCATGTCCCTACTGGGGGGTCAGTGGTGCTTACAGGCTGTAAACACACTATACATTTAATACTTAATCTGACAATGCTCTGAACAATGATGGGTTTTCTATAAATCAATGCATTCTCTTCCAGCGTCTGTCCCAAGCTAAACCTATTGTAAACAGTGTTTGTAGTTTAGTCATTTGGCATCTGTGAGCCATGCCTCTGCTCCTGAACTCTGCTTTGTTATGTTCCTCTGTGATTAGGGGAAAATTCATCCGGCTGATTTTATAGGCTCTTTTCATTCACTATTGGGTCTGTCTGACGTTAAGCAGGTATAATCTCCGCTCCCAAAGGTAGATCATTGCGAGTTTGTGCTTTCAAAGGCTTTTATGTTCTCTTTAGGGTTGTGGCTTTTTCAAATGCAAACCACAACTGGCTCCCGAGTCACTGATGCAGATAGTCCAGATTTTATGGAAAGGGGGAAAGACTGGGAATGTGGTGTATAAATTTAAAATGCAAGTCCAGCCACTTTGATTCACAATTAGAGATATATCGGCTCAAAGACTGTATGGGACGATAATACAAATTTTGGACTATATAGACAGCCAGGGAAAATCCCATTTGAAAATACAGGTTGACAAAATGTAATAAAAAAAATAATTATGAATTAATACATACATCTCAAACAGTTATTTCTATGACAATTTCATAGTTCCAATAAGCAGAGCCTACTAATACATACAAGACAGTATCAGAATCAATGTCGGCCAAAAACTGGTATCGGTATCAGCCAAGAAATTATATATTGATGCATCCCTTTTCACAATATTATTCAAAATCATCATGCATAACTCATTTTGAAAATATACTCATCAATAACCTGAATCTATCTAAATCATCAGGTACAATGAGCTGAAAGCACACCACCAAGTCCCTCCTAATACACTAATGCCAAAATATTTATCTGCTCTGGGATGTACTTACAGCATGGTGCATTTTACCATCAAAAGTAAATCTCCCTATACAACAGTTACCTTCAGGATTAGCTGTTCCCTTGGCAGATCGCTAATGCACTGAATATTTCTTCTATCGCTTTCACTATAGGGGAAAACACCCTTATGTGACAACCCGGTATAATTGTGCTATGGCTGTCCCCACTGAAAACGCTTGTCTTTGTTCTGTGCTGTGATAAGTGTTCAAGGTGGCCCTCTTGTTTTTGTGTGAAACTTGAACATGTGCCAGCCTCACTTTGTCATCTCAAACACTAATGTAGTCATATTGTATTTACTGCAAGCTTTAGACGCCCACAATAACACTCCAGAGCCTGGGAGTTGGAGCAGGGAGAGAGATAGCACTGATATTAAACTATTGTTAGTTGTTGTAGGGTCAGATACAAAAATAATGCAATTCTATTTTATCACAATTGGGGAATGAGTTTTTTTTCATACTTATTGGCCATATTTGTAATGGGAATGCACTGACAATGAAACAGGATTATGTTGGCCTTAGAATGAACTCATGAACTCTGAGCAGCTTTCATTTTATGTATTATTTTTTAAGATGTCTTTCACGTTAGATATACAGTTTCCAAAAGACGGAAGCCCCCAAATGCAAATGTGTCCCGTGTTATGTGTTATGTATTATGCATTTCTCACTCTGCATCAGTACGATCAGTCTCAGTATTTTTGTCTCCTGCTGCTTCCACTCCACTCATCTGTATTTGTACTGACTGGTAACCGGGAGGTCTAAGCCATCTGCCTCCATGACTGTCCTTTATACCTCCTTCACCGAACAGTAGGGAGTCGGTGCAGAGTCATCCCCCTTGAGTTCTTTTGAGAAACCTTGAAAGCCAAAAAGGCCTGGCTCACTTTAAGATCATGGACAACAAACATTATAAGTGCACTGGAGGTCTCGGGGGGTTTCGTATATCCAAGAGGTCCGCTCTCAGACACCACCAACGGAGGCAAACGGGGGCATTGGGGACAATTTCTTTTCAAATATTATGATTGGCAACTATGCAACTATGGGTCTTAGGTGGCGTAGGACCTGGACAATGGCCACAGAGACATAACACAGACAGACAACCATTCACTGTGTATTTTCTATGGGAATCAAATGTATGAGAGGAGCCGCGGCGGTGGTGCCGTGGGTAGATGCTCGCCCATCAACCGGATGGTCGGTGGTTCGAGTCCCCGCCTGTGCACACGCTGTCAGGCCCTCCCGTGGACCCACCACCCGCGGGAGGTACCATAAAGGGCTGGTGCAATGTGGATTGGGCTGTGGTCGAAGGCAAGAGTTCCCTGCTTAGACTGCTGCCTCCGCGACCCGGTTGCGGACAAGCGGAAGAAAATGCATGCAAATGGATGCAGACTCCCTACTACTATTAATATAAAAGATTGTTGGCCAGTCCTTGAATTGAACCTACAAACCGAAACTGAAAAATAATCTATTTTTACACAAAATGCACGCTATCAGAGTTTTTAGTTTTGATTTTACAGACTTTCTTTGATAAGCTGGTACATAAAAGCCCATAAGGACAGTGCCTTATTTAGTTCAGCTAAAGTACTGTCTAGTGTTCTTACCCATTACTCATTGCATTCACCTTTAGAAATGTATTCAACTGAATAAATCTGGTATTTACAATCCAGTCTCAATACTTTACAAAGTGCTGAATGACAATAAATCACTGGAAGCAACCATCTCCTTTAACTAATTAAGCGAGAGCCCATTTTAAGGGCAAAATTTAATGTAATAGAATATTTCTTTGAATGTAATCTATGGCATTTGCTTTTAATACATCAAACTTTCAATGATGTGGGATTTGATCTGTCAAGGTCAGAGCTGAGATGTGTATGACTTGAGTAATGCTTTTTAGAATGTAAAACTACATATTTCAAAGCAGATGCAGCTATAAATGTGGGTGATTCATCTCAGGGTTAAATCCACCAAGAGGAATCCCACGGCAGGAATCCTGACTCTTTGATAATGAAGGCTTGTACCGTACGGCTCATCTTCATTAATTATTTTACATGTGCTAGGCTTACTTAGCATGGTAAAGGGATGGACATCCTAAGTGGACTGTGAACACACACACACACACAGATAATTACATACGCATAGCTTTTTAACCATTACTCAGTATAACTCATATTAGCTATAGCCAGCATTTTAAGTCATTTCACTTGTAGCTGGGGCTAACCACTCTTCAATTGGACCTAATATTTCAACTTTAAATAAGAAATTCTCACTATGTCTTGGTACGTGCACTCATTCCTGTTGATGCCCCTTCAATGAATGTTGATAAGATCCAGTGTCCATTTATATTTTAAAGATTTTCAATTATGCAGTGCTCCCATTTGATAGGCGCGATGTAAAGGTCAATTTGGGCTTCACAGGCTGAAGGTTTGAGTAATTCATTTGCTGTGGCACACTCATTTTTCTTACTTGTAGCAGAACGAATGAGGACTAATGTGGCCTGCCTGCAGTGGGCTGTAAATTGGGCTTCGGACGATCCCACACACGTCTCCAGCCTGGATCAGGACTATTTAAAAGTTATTCCCAGTTTTCAACAGTACACCGCTCATGTCTGATTCAGTTATTGGTATTGGTAAAATCTATTTCATTTTGCCCAATCTTGGTCATTTTTATCTTTCTTTCCCTGCGGTTTTGGAGAAAAAAAAAGTTAATGTATCATAATAGTACTTACTGTACCACTGCTAAAGCACAGGTCAAGTCTTTGAGCTCTTGTAATTCTGGTCCACCTGTGACCCAGCTCGACATTTCCAGGGACAGGGGCTTGTTTCCAACAGATGCAAGAGGATGTGAAAGAAACTTCATTCACCCCGCAAGAATATAGTTAGCCTTTTAGCCAATCAAAGACAAAACAAACTTGCAAATGCCATAAATACATCCATTGTATCACTTTCTGTATTCTTGTCTAGGTCCAGTACTGAGTGCAATGTATCTCAGAGAAAGGGCCCATGGTTAGGTAAACATGTGATTGACAGAGCATCAGATATGGCTCTAGCAGGGCACGGGGAGACCACACTTATCTGGCATTCCCTGCCTTCCTCTGCCTGCCCAGGACACTGCCACGCTGTCCTGCACCTGTCCAGACAAGTTTCATATTCAGGTCTACTGGTACCATGGGACCAGGTCGTGGAGGAAGAGCCAGTCAACAATATAGATGCACAAGGGAAGGCCAGGGTGTGATGGGAGGATACAGACAGTGGAGCTGCAGAAAGAACAATGTCATTTTATACATCACATTTACCCCGCCTTAGGCTCATAGTTGCTGGGATAGGCTTCAGTAGCTCGCAATCCCTAATGGGAAAAGAGGAAGAAGATAAATGAATGTATTTCTTAAGTTCACACAGTTTAAAACTTAAATTGTCTTTATTAAGAATAGGTTATCAATGATTCTCACACCAAAGCTCTCTGTACTGAAGAGAGAGATTTCTTTATATAAAATATGTATTACCAAAGTACAGGTAAATGTACTGGTTATAAGTAATGTTAAATCTAACGTATAGACCCTTTCAAATTTTGTAAACAGAAAGTTATAAATTCAGGAATAGAAGCAACTGGAGGCAAGACGATAATACATTTTCAATGGAGAAATTAGCATTAGCCACAAAATAACACAAATTAAGATGGTTTTGGCAAATGACAACCACTCTGACACATGTAGGTAACCAGGCTAGGTCCGAGCCTTGTTAGAAAACATTAATGAATGTATCTCACAATGTATGCTTATTTAATTTACTAATTATTATTCACTTTTTTTTAAATTGATCAAATCCTTACAGAAATGTCAATGACTACAATCGCTTGTTAATTGTTCATTAATTTTACTTTTTTTAAAGGGTTTTATACTTAGGGTCTATACTTAAGTAGCTTTTGGGTAGTGGAGAGGCAGTCAACAATGTAGATTCACAAAGGGAGGAATGGGAGGGATGGCTGGAGGATAGAGACAGTGAAATGCAGGAAAATCCAATAAAGCTTTGAATGCTCTCCAGAAAAAGCATTAGGAAGTTACTTAGCTCGATCCATTCAGCTCTACAGGAGGCGACTGCTTCAGCTGCTCCCAACTGAATCATATGCCCAGGTAATCGTTGGCATCTTCCTCACAGTCAACAGAATGCCAACTCATCATGCACAGTGTTAATGTAGATTGTTGATGGTGAAAGAGAGAGGTCTGGGAGAGATTTCGAACCAGATGATGATAATAATGTTAATTTGACAATAAAACAGCTTGAGAATTGGCTGTCATTGAGATTGGCCTGATGAAATTGAACAATTACAATAGAACAACAGTGATGGCAAGGATTACCGCTAAGGGTGATTTCCTCTATGTATATTATAAAATAGGTAATGTTATGAATAAATATGATAAATCTATAGGTAATGTTATAAATATATATGCTAAAGCTATAGGTAATGCTATACGTATTTATGATAAATCTATAGGTAGTGTTATGAATATATATGCTAAATCTATAGGTAATGTTATAAATATATTTGCTAAATATATGGGTAATGTTATAAATAAATATATAGGCAATGTTATAAA